>PVHP010052596.1:0-10907 GCA_004024765.1 Zapus hudsonius
AAGATGTATTTAAACATACAGTTTAAGAAGTATATTTGATTTACTTATATTAAACTATTTGTTAAACATGAAAACAAATGGCTGAATATAGCTTTAGTTGTATGGGTTTGGAGGCCAGATATGTACTGGAATCTGATGATGTCATGGAAGCAGTGAGGAATTCATGACATCGGGGATACCTGTTAAATTTCATTTTTTTCTCACTTTTCAAAATGCAAATGAGTGCATGCATCAGTAATCACCTTTACTGGGATAAGAAAATAGGGTATCATTATTGTATGCACACAGTCATATGTTTTCAGCTAAATTGGTAAAATTATCTTCAGTAATTTGGCTAGAAAATTGGGGAAATGTCTATGATAACTGAGGTTTTCAGTTCTTTTTAATGTGCATTGCAATTGAATATCTTCTTTTATGATATTTTGATGGCACTACAGGTTATTTTAAAACAATTTTGAGAAAGCAGTTAAAACAAATTTTACTTAGATTATTCAGAAAATGAGGACGCTTTCAAACAAACATATGTTATGCTAAGTCATATAAGGTGTAGCATTAAGCAGAAATATACTTCCCATATGTTTGGTTATTACTGAGATGATTTTATTATGTGTGACTTTGTACATAGAAAAGCATGTGAAGTTCAAACAAAAATTATTTCTTTTTTGCAAAATAAATCTGTGTACAGCTTTAGTTGTCAAGTTCATTGTATTCTGTTATATGTTATTTAATTACATATATTTAATTATCGGACTACATTATTTTATGTTCATCTAAGAAAATAGAAGTGTTGCCAATATACTATGATATCCATTGATTGTGTGTTTTGTAACAGTGTTTAAATGTTAATTTTTAAAGGAGTAGCTAATAAACTCCTAAATGTATTACTGTTAGATATTTTTGAAACAGGTCTAATAGGGTTTCATGATGTAGAAGTATTGTTTATCATAATCTTTTTGTCAATTAAAATTTCTCATAGAAAATACATGGATACTGAAAAGGAGGTGAATTTTAGAAAGTAGACTTCTATAGCACCACACCTAAAAATATGAGATTCTATTTTTTTAACTTTTACATTTTCTAGTCTTTTCTCTTTGATTTATAGATAACCATGAGGCTTAACTGGCATTCTTTCTCCATTGTTTCTAAATCCATGACATGTTTGTATATACAAATACAAACTTCAGCTTGTGAAATTCATTTTTTAAATCCAGATATTTTATAAGTAATCTCTTTAGATTTTTATTTTAATGCATATTAAATATATATTAAATATATTAAATACATTAAGTAATAATGATGATTATTATTGCCGTGTAGAATTGTTGTGGATTTTGATCACAATCAAAGAACATACCTTCACAACATTTATTAATTTGCTTGCAAGCAGAGAGAATGGGTCCACCAAGGCCTCTATTCACTGCAAATGAATTCCAGATCAATGCACAACTTTGTTCATCTGGTTTTAAGTAGGTACTAGGAAATCAAACCTAGGACATTAGGCTTTGCAGGTAAGTGCCTTTAATCACTGAGACATCTTTCCAGCCCAGAACTTTCTAAAATTATATATTCAACTTCCTATTTAAAATTTTGGAAATTTTCATGTGATATCCTTTCATGCTTATTGTCCGTCCACAAAAATTGGCGTACATGTTGTTAAGTTTATTTATACAATAACTCATTAATAACAATAACTGTCAAGATCGGTAACTCTTACCTGTATTCCCAGTATATGCAGGCTGTTGATGATCTTACTATTCTGAATATGGCCAATCTTGTGCAGTACATGGAGTATGTAGCAGTCTGGGAAATAATGAGAGGCCCTGACTCGAAAGCCAAACTAGGGCTGGGGAGAAGGTTCCCCAGTGAAATGTGCTTGATTGAGAGGCTTCAGGCTGGGGTTCAAATTTCTTAGTATTTACATAATGTCTGATGTACCACATGACACATGAATCTGGAGATCATTTACTGTGGCAAGAAGCCCTGATGTGTGACCACATATCTCTCTTTCTCCAAATATATATTTTAAAGCAAAATAAAAACAATAAATTTTGGAACATATCTAGTGCACATTAATTTTCATGCGAGTCAAACATATGGTTGCAATGGCCATCAAGATTTAAGAAGAACTTGTAGACTTAGAGGATTGTTTGAAGTATCATATAAATTTGTGAACTCTTTAAATATGGTTTTCAGGACTGGTGGCTGACAACCATTGTAAAACATTTAAACATTATTTATCATGTGTGCAATGGTGATCTTTGGAGGAATTTTCACATGAGAAAAACGTGATCAACTTTGAGGATGGATTGTGCTATGTGCTCTGTTTCACTAGGGAAATCCTTAGAGCTTGAATGAAAAATAAGTGAAAGACGATGAGTTGTTTACTGTACATGATGAATTGAGTGTGCCTCTTGTATATAGGCAAGAGTGTGCTTAGCAGTTATATGGATTTAAACTAAAGATGTTCCAGCTTCAAGCCACAGGACAAAAACATTTAACACATGTGGATTGAGAAGTGAGGAAAAACAGAATTTCTTAGAGTTAGGCAATATCTAATATTTTTCAATATCCTCTAATTCTAATAACTTTTCTTGACCCTGGGAAGTCTAATAAATGCTAACTGAATAAAAAGAAGGTAGGGATAATAAAAGAGATGAGAGGCAGTATAGTTATTCTTATATTAAAGGTATGAGATGTAGCTCTTATAGCAAACAAGACAGAATATATTTACTTTACCTATAAAATTTAATTGCTGTGAATATGTTATCAACTCCAAATTTCATGGGATAACATATACCAGTAGCTAATGGCATTTTAAGCACTTGCTCTATGCATCTTGCACACATAATTCTCAGTAAACTAAGCCTATATTTTTAACACAATTTGCAGATGAGAGTCACTGAGTACCCACGATCATAAGTTGGATAAATTTGAGACATAAGGATACCTATCTCCACATCTCAGACACTTCCTACTTATATCTTTCCACCCAAGATGAATAAGAAAAAGCCATGCCACTGAAGGAATTCACTCACACTAAAAGATAGGACCTATTAAAGTCCTAGTCTACAAACAAACCGGAAAAAAGAAGAACACACAGCATTCAAAGACTTAAAGGAGGCATTAATTGTTTCTTACAGTCAAAGAATATTTCATAGGAAAGGCAATAATTTGGTTGTACTTTGACAAAAAGGTGCAAATTATGGTGGACTAAGACTGAAGGAGAGATAATTAAGGGGTGTAAAAATATATGTATATTGTTGAAGAGGTAGGTAAAGGGAGAGATAATCATAGTTTTCTTGAACTTCGTATCAGCCTTGGCCAAATGGAAAATTTTTTAAATGAATTGTTTAAATACTTAAACTTTAATCTTAATTCATAGATAAAGAAGATGTTTAAAACACACTACATGCTTATAGATTAAGGTAAAATTTAAGGTTAACATAAGTCCCATGCAATTTTGCAGTGGGGCAGGTGGATAAGAGACATTGGAAAGAAGCAGAGTGTGTCTTACTTCTACATTTAATGCACTTTTTTCATGATTTTAGGGTGATCATTGTTCCTCTAATTTGTGTGTGGGGGGTGTACATCCTGTGGATATGCCAGAGAAATGCACCCAGGACCTCACTGAACCAATATAGAATATCTGTGACTTCACTATCATTTTTAAAGAAATGTTAAAGAAAACTACTATGTTCTTTAAACATGAGTATGATTTCTGTTATATTGAGAAATCTCTTGAAGAAAGAATAAAAGGATTCAAATGTAGCAAAACTTTATATAAGCAAAACTTTTAAATCATATTTTAAAGATAATTTTAGGCTAGAGATATGAATCAGTGGTTGAAGTGCTTGCTTGGAAAACCCAGCAGTCCAGATTCAATACCCTGGGACCCATGTAAAGCCAGATGCACAAAGTGACTCACATCTTATGTTCATTTGCAATGGCTAGAGGCCCTGCAGCAGCCACACCCCTCTCTGCCTATAAATAAGAGATAAAAATATTATGTAGAGAAATTTATGTAATATTATTTACATTAATTATAATATATATTATAATTATATATAAGGTACGTTAATATATTGATAAAAATGAATACTACAAATAAATGAAGTGGAACGAAGTTATGTTATGATAAATAAAACTATTTTAAATTAACCCAGTCATATTTTGTTGCAGAGATATGACAAAATTATTTAAAGGACCTGCAGAGATAATTGAGTGATTAAAGGTGCTTGTTTGACAAGCCTGCTGGCCTGAGTTCAATCCAAGCACTGATGTGATGCTGGACTGTCATTCCTTTGTAGTGGCAAGAGGCTTGGTGCGTACACACCCCCCCCCCCACACACACACAGGCAAGTAAGTAAATAATAAAAGAAAAACACATTTTTAGTCAAATACAATAGTCAAGTACTATTGTGAATACTCTCCAAAGTCAATATTTTCTACCCTTTTCCCAAATGAATATGTGCAACTATAATATTTTATATGTTATATTTTTCATTAATTGTCTAAAGGTGAGGTTTAGAGACACTGAGATTAACATAAAGCCAATGTCTCTTTTTCTTTCTAAGGCTTAGCTCACACAAATATAATTAAGCTTTCTATTTATCATAAATAATTTTTTGAATGTTCTGTCACTCTTTGCCTTAGTTATAATTAGATGAATGCTCATAATTAAAGGAATGGTTCTGTGTTTCACATTGAAAGAAACCTAGAATCTAATTATTGATTGAGATGGCAGAATAAGAGCTTTCTATAATTGTCACACAAAGAAACATCGGTTTAGGTAGTTATCCATGAAAATGGATATCTCTTTGGAAGTCTAGAAAGTCCAGTGGAAATATTCCAAAACACCACTTCATCATGAAGTCCAAAAACTGTGACAGTGAACATGGTTAGATGAGTCATTTCATCAATAACCAGAGGACAACTGAACATTGACAACTATGTGTAACATAAATGTGTTCATGAGTAACAATAGGTCAAGGATGAAGTCAAGAGACTAGGTAAATGTTATTTAAGGTGGTGTAAAGTGTTTTGCTATATGTATATATATATATATATATATATGACAAATGTTCTTTATGTATTTATCTCTTGATGTGCACAAAGACTAATTCAATATCTTGGCTATGTAAATACTACCTCAAAAGTATGGAGGGCAGCCATGTGTTCAACAGAGTGAGTTCATTTCCTTTACATATATAACCAGGAGCAGGTCTGCTGGATCATATGGTGGCTCTATTTTCAGGAATGTCCATATTGTTTTTCAAGATGGTTGTACTTATTTGCATTCCCACCAGAAGCGCGTAGGTGTTATCTTTCTCTGAATAACTACCAACTCTTGTTTTCTTTGTCATTTTGACAAAATTGATGGTAGTTTTATTTGCACAACACTATGATCAT
Source organism: Zapus hudsonius (assembly GCA_004024765.1). Classification (NCBI taxonomy): domain Eukaryota; kingdom Metazoa; phylum Chordata; class Mammalia; order Rodentia; family Dipodidae; genus Zapus; species Zapus hudsonius. Next base: position 5,410 of record PVHP010052596.1, read on the forward strand.
CCTCTGCAATATATATATATATATATTCTGAGTGAATGGTCTGATGGTTGAATTATTATCAATAAAACTGTAAAAATTTTATTGAACAATATCTACAAACTCTTACCTAGAATAAAAAAAGAGAGGGAGAAAATGAAGGAGATTAAGCCTTATTAAGTAAAATAAGAAGTAAAACTAGACAGGTTTTACTAAAGAAATATACAATATCATTATGGATTGTAATGAGCACCTAATTATCAGTGAATTGAAAAAACCCTAAGACGTAAAACCATGGACATATATAATGTTACCAAGATTAACCCTTGAAGATACAGTAAACCAAATTGGACTGACAAAAAGTAAAATTAAATCAGTAGTCAAAGCCTTCTAAACCAGGAAATATGCAATACTGTATGGTTTAACTGCTGATATGTATCAAAATTTAAGAAATAAAAATAGCTCTTTTTAAAATTATACCAAATAAAATTTAAATGGAAGAGAGTTATTGCTATCTCTTTCTTTAAGAAGATTATCCTTAATCCAAAACCAAACATAAATAAGTAGCCACAATAAAGGAAAAGGAAAGTGAAATACCTTTGATGAGCATAAATGAAAAAGTTTTCAACAAAGTATTAACAAACCAAATCCAAGAGCGCATATACATATGTTTATGTAATTCAATTAAATGTGACATCTGATGAATGCGAAAAATAGTTTGCAATAGCCCATTCTATAAGTGTAATATACCTCATAAATAGAATGAAGCACAAAAACATGTGATCATGTCATTAGGTATAGAGGAAACATTTGATAAAATTTAACCTCTTGCAATAAAAAAAAAATCTAGAAACATACAGAAGTAGAAACCCAAAAGTTGTTGAGAGCTGAACACTAAACTAGACTTAAAACACACCAACCAAGGCTCAGAGAATTTTGTGGAAGAAGGGACAGAAAGATTGTAAGAGCCACATGGTGGGGGGGAATATTTTATAACTCATAACCCACAACACCATGGAGAAGCCAGCAATCCCACAGAGGAATGGGGGGAGTGAATAGGATATTGGTAACAATGTATGATGTATCCATACAAAGTTTCCACTAAATAAGAGAGAGAGAGAGGAGAGAGAGAGAGAGAGAGAGAGAGAGAGAGAGAGAGAGAGAGAGAGAGAGAGAGAGAATGGTCACATAGCCCAAGACAGGTTAGAATGTACTATGTCCTTCATAGGCTCAGGGGTGAACACTTAGTCTCCAGCTGGTGGAGCTGCTTGGAAAAGTCAGGGTGGAGAATCCCTGTAAGAAGTGGGTCAATGGAGGCAGGATGTGAGGTCTTTTATCCCTGTCCCACTTCCGGATCACTTTATTATCCCTAGCTGTAATGTGAGGAGTTGGCATCCTGCTCCTGCCACCACACCTTCCTTGCTGTGATTGACTATATCCCCTCAAAACTTAGCCTGAAATAAACTCTTTTCCTCTTTTTATTTTTTTAAATATCTTCACACAATATGTCTAGAAGGAACATAACCACCTCTGCTCATGCTGTCATTTTCCCTGCCATGATGGAGCTTCTCCTCCAGTCTGTAAGTCAAAATAAAGCTGTTCCTGTTCCTCCACAAGCTGCTTTTCAATGGGCTTTTTCTGCTAGGAAACAAGAACTTGACTATCATATCTGACAGGCACAAGACCTTCGGTTAGACTCCTAGCCCCCCTCCCCCTAAACTTACAAATCAGAAAACTCAAAATCAACTCCAATCTCTTAAAAACTCTGTGGTGGGGTTAGCAGAAGAAAGCAGCAATGGACAGCAAGGAAGAATGATAGAAACGAGGGAAGAAAGTGACAGGGCCCTGGAGCCAGCAGCCCAGGAGCCCCATCAGGAAACCAAGCAAAGTCCTGGGAATCTGGAAATGCAAAGACCTTTCCCATTGACTCTACTTTGCAAATGTTCTACATCATGAATCGTATGCTAGTTACATGCGGAAATACATCATACATACATAATGATGTATCTTAATTTAAATATTTATCCAATCTAGCGCTAATCCATAAATTCCCTGCTATTCCCATGATAAACTAACTCCAGTTACCAATTTTATAACAATCCCCAATTGGCATTTAAAAACATTAGTGAACGAAGATATACATTTTTATGTACATCATAGCATAATCACAGATTCAGCCAGATTAAACCTGTCTTTATCTGTCATCTTCTGGTAACTGTCATAGTGGCACATTTCCAATTCATGCTGAATCACTTAAATGTCATATGTCTTTGGAATAGTAAAAGTAAAATTAATTTTTTTAAAAAAAAATATGGTCTCTATCTATGACAGATCACTAACCAACATCATACTGAATGGAATACAGTTGAAAAAAAATTTCCTTTGATTTCTGGATCAAGACAATCCTGATTTTACTAGACATAATAATGAATGTTGAATGTCCTAACCCCATCAGTTTGGCAAGGCAAAGAAATAGTGAGCATCCAAATTAGAAACAATGAAATCAAACATTTTTTCAAGCTTTCAAATAATATAATATAAATACTTTGTTAGAAAACCATTTCTATAAGTGACAAGCAAATTCATTAAATGTAAATGATAAACTGGGTTTGGTGGTGCATGCCTTCAAAGACAGAAATTGTAAGACACATATACGAGGAGTGCCTTGAATTAGAGGTCACCCTGACACTACACAGTTAATTTCAGGTCAGGCTGGGCTAGAGCAAGACCCTACCTTGAAAAACAAAACAAAAATCTCCCAAATAATTGATAAATATACAGCAGAATTTCTATGTAGTCATAATGAATGAGCTAAAATTAAAATAATAAAGTCATAACTTTCAAAAAGTTATAATGTTATATAAAATGAATCTAATCATGGTGGTGAAAGAACTTTGCAAATTGAAATTATGAAATAAAAATAAAGGAAATCAAAGTAAAATACACATACATATTAATAAATATTTATCATTCATGGATTGGAAGAATAAATATTGCTTAAGTTTTCACAATACCCAGATTTGATCTAAGAGTTAATCAAAAGACAAAGGAGGTTGTATAGTAATAGAAACACACTCTGAAAGTATTTGAGAAATCAGAAAAGACCTCATTAGCAAAAACAATCCTGAGCAATGAGAACAAAGCTGTAGACATGACACTATTTGACCTCAAAACAGTTTAAAACTATTAGTCAACATAGCATGGAACTGGCATAAAAACAGCATCTGGAGTTCATTTGCAGAGGCAGGAGGCCTTGGAATGCCCAATCTCTCTCATTCTCTCATCATTCTCTCATTCTCTCTCTCTCTCTCTCTCTCTCTCTCTCTCTCTCTCTCTCTCTCTCTCTCTCTCTCTCTCTCTTTCTCTCTCATCTCCATTTTATTTCTCTCCTCTAACCCAAATAAAAATTTAATAAATAAATAATAAAGGACAAACATAATTTCAAAGAAAACTACAATATACATTCATATTAAAAACTCTTGTGGGGCATGGTGGTGCATGCCATTAATCTCAGCACTCAGGAGGCAGAGGTGGGAAGATAGCTGTGAGTTCAAGATGAGCCTGGGACTACAGAGTGAATTCTATCTTGGGCTACAGTGAGATGTTACTTTGAAAAAAATCTCTTAACAAACAAGGTAACACACAAAACTTAATCCAAAAGAATTGACACCATAGTATCCACACTCTTGGATAGTAGGCTTAACCACATCAACCTCTAGAGAAATTTAGGGGTATCATTTGGTAAGAAGGACCCTGAAGGCAGTGGGCTGAAAACTAAATCTAATACACTTGACTTTAGCCTAGAACTCCTAGTGACAGAAATCAGTTACTTCCAACTTTGAGCTGTTGATCAGAGAGGCCTTCCAGGTGGGTAACCAAGGGCTCTCTGGCTAAGAGATCTGCTCAGTGGCAAGGAACCCTTAGCTGGAACTGAGATCCAAGGCAAATTCCTATGGCTACCAAAAATCCAGACTCCAAGGGGAAGCCCCCATTAACCATGGGCCTAAAGACAGGCTACACCCAGTACAATATCACCAAATTAATAATTTATCCCATTTAACCTACTCCATCTCACTCTCCATTGGAGATTCTTCTTGCATTTTTCAGAAGGCCACAAGAACTGAAGACCATTGACATTCCAAATCTACTCAGAAGACCTGAAGTAATAGCTGACTCCCAGGCAGGAGATGAATCACCCCTAGCACATCATCAAGGACCCAGGTGAAATCACAGAGGAAGTGGTGAATCAAGCAAAAGTGCCTCTTCCACAGCAAGCCTGACAGATAACCTATAAAAGTGTGACAGACTCTGAGGATACTCAAAACAATTCAAAATAGAAACCTAGAGACTATTATTCCTCAACCCTAAAGCAGACTTAAACTCACCCAACATGACTCAGGGAACTTTGCGGAAGGAGGGGGTCAGAAAGATTGTAAGAGCTATAGTGAAAGTGAATATCCAGAGATATCACCCCCATCCCCACCCACCCCCAAATAAAAATCCAGTTTGCTGCTTGCACAACTCATGGTCCTCCATACCATGGAGCATTCTGGCAATCCCATTGAAGAGGGTCCTCAGTGGAATAGGGGCAGGGAGGAGGGAAATGGGGGTACTAATGCCAGTCTTGTTCACATGGTTTCCACTTATTAATAATAAATAGATAGATAGATAGATAGATAGATAGATAGATAGATAAAATAAAGAGTTGCATCTCAACAAATTAAAGCCCCATGTCATAATCACACCTCTTATGAAACAATTAAAATTTATGAACAATGAAAATTATATGCTTTCCTCTAAGTTCTGACCATGACAAGAATGACTACTTTTGTCTACTTCTACTTAACATCTTACGTTAATTCTTGCCCACAGCAATTGAACAAAAGAAACAAAAGCCACTTCTTCAGATGGAAGAAGTTCAATGCTCTGTGAAGATGTCAAGATTTCATAAATTGATAGGCTTTAATCTTTCACATAGAGGAGGATATCCAGCTGATTGGGGATGGGGGCATTGGGGAATTGGGGATAACAACTCATTTTTTGACCACTAAATAATGTAACACATTATGGAAAATAAAAAAAAAACTGATAAATTCAGCAAAAATGTAGTGTACAAAATTATCATAGAAATTAAGCTATATTCTATATTCTAAAAAATACTTTATGCAAACCAGACTTCAATCTCATCTGGGCATGGTGGCACACACCTTGAGAATGACAGCTCTTGGGAGGCAGAAGTAGGCCAATTTCTATTAGTCCCAATCCAGCCCGAGACTTATATATACATAGTGAATTCCAGGTCAGCCAGGGCTAGAAGGAGAACCTACCTTGAAAAGCGAAGAAGAAGAAGAAGAAGAAGAAGAAGAAGAAGAAGAAGAAGAAGAAGAAGAAGAAGAAGAAGAAGAAGAAGAAGAAGAAGAAGAAGAAGAAGAAGAAGAAGAAGAAGAAGAAGAAGAAGAAGAAGAAGAAGAAGAAGAAGAAGAAGAAGAAGGAAGAAGAAGAAGAAGAAGAAGAAGAAGAAG
>PVHP010052597.1:0-10912 GCA_004024765.1 Zapus hudsonius
TAAATAAATAAATAAATAAATAAATAAATAAATAAATAAATAAATAAAATATTTTTAAAACTTGCACATCAGAGTTGACTACAGTTACTTGTAATGTTATTGCATATCACATAATTTACCAAAGGGTAGATTTTGAATGTTTTTGCCACAAAAAAGTGAAATGATACATATGTTTATTGCCTGGTTTAATCTTTCCATACATATTGAATAACATAATACATGCTCAATTTTAATATCAAAATGCTTGTGAACTTTGAAGGTAAAAGGAGCTAAACTCTTGTGATTGGAAAAGTTCACAAATAAATGATAACAAAGATAGCTAAAATCAGATAGTAAAATTTTTATTAAAATTGGAAGTTTTCTGCTATAATATAGAGAGGAAGTATGATTTTCAGCCTATGTTCAAATTTGGCTAATGTGAATGTTTTTCCTGGTCTTTTCAGATTTTTTTTAAAAAAATCAGGTTATTTGCCAACACAAAAAATAGACTATTAACATAAAATCCAGATGGTTTAGCATGTCAGATTATTTAAAAAGGGAGATGACACAAGTAAGAATAAAAATAAAAACATTATTTAAAACTTGTAAGGATTTAAAAACAATAGTTTCCACTAGAAATTTTATACAACAATATGTAAAGGGCTGGAAAGATTGCTCAGCAGTTAAGGTGCTTGCCTGTAAAGCAGAAGTACCCAAGTTCAATTCCTCAGCACCCACGTAAAGACAGATGCACAAGGTGGTACATGCATCTGGAGTTTGTTTGCAGTGGCGGGAGGCCCTGGTGTACCCATTCTCTCTCTCTCTTTCTCTCTCCCTTTTCTCTCTCTCTCTCTCAAATAAAATATTTTTTAAAAATTGAAATCTAGGTATGGTGGTTTGATTCATGTGTTCCCCATAAATTTGTGTTCTTAATGCTTTATCCCCAGCTGATGGCAATTTTGGAATTGGAATCTTGTTGGAGGTGTGTTGTTAGGGGCGGGATTATGGGGGTTACAGCCAGCTTCCTCTTGCTAGTGTTTGGCACACCTTCGTGATGCTATTTGTGACCTGCTATGGCAGAGATGATGCCGACCATCTGCTCATGCCATCATTTTCCCTGTTATGATGGAGCTTCCCTGTGAGTCTGTAAACCAAAATAAACCCTTTACTCCACAAGCCACTTTTAGTCAGGTTCTGTGTACCAGCAATGAGAAGCTGACTGCAACAGTTTGGGTTTCAGAGGGTGGAATCTGTTGTAGCTGTTAGAATCCTGATTCTGTGGCTTTGCCTTTTAAAACTGCTGTGCAGGAAGAGAAATGTGGGAAGATATGAAACCTTGGCCTAGGAGATGCCTTGCAGTGTTGTAAGTACAGCTTGATGAACCATTCTAGTCAGAGTTGAAAGACATGAATGCAGTAAGAACTATGGACTGTGAGGTTTGGCTTAGAAGGGTGAGAAAAAACTTTGTCCAGACTGGTCTAGAAGCAGTTTGTGTGAGAGGCTTGCTGTGTTCTGCCTGCCTGTGTCCTGAAAACTTGTCAGGGTTGCTTTGTGTAGAAATGGACTGGTGTGAGCAGATGGAGATGGCACAGAAGAAAAAAAAAGAAAGAAATCTTTGGGCCATAAATGCTGTCTATTCAACTGTAATTATTTGAGAGATTACAACCTTTGCAATTAGGCCAGGTGATCTGCATTGGGACAGCAGGAAGAACAGGGACTCTTTTGAAGTAAAGGGTCAGAATGCTGAAGGTTTCCTGCTCTGCAAAGTCAGCTTTATTCCCTCCTGGATTAATAAATTGGTAGCCCACCTGGCATTGTGGAGTATAACAAATGCAGGAAGAGAGGGTCATTGGATTTGCAACATGGCTTTGTTTTTTTGGAAATGGCCATGGGCAATGTGAAGTAGGTTGGGTGGATTACTTGCCTAAAGGCCTGATGGAGCCATGAGGATGAACCATGGGTTGTAATGGAGACCCAGTAGAAATGCCAGGATTATGGCTTGGCTGCCAAAGAGAGCTGCCAGAACTGGATGAAGTGTTCCTGGACTTCCAAACTGGGGCAGAATTGGAACTCAGGATACCAGTTACTGGCTATCATTGGACTTTGGGTTAGAGTTTGATTTTTCCCCTATTTGTTTGTTTGTTTTAAATCTCGTATCGATTCAATCCATTTTTGCTATATTTTGCAGTGTGAATTGGTTCTGTGCCATTATGGTTTTGTTTTTTTTTTTTTGGTATTATGGCTCAGTTGGAAAACCTTAGATTATGGAATGTTTGACTATTATTGGGATGAATAAAAAATTATGATTTCTTTAAGTTGAACAGACTGTATTGCACTTTATATCATGTATGATTATCAGCTTGTGGGGGCCAGAGGCGGAATGTTAGATTCAGGTGTCACCCTTAAGCCTGTGTTCTGAATGCATTACCCCAAACTGATGGAAATTTGGAATTGGAACCTTGTTGGAGGTGTGTTGTTGGGGGCAGGTTTAGGAATGTTATAGCCAGCTTCCCTTTGCCAGTGTTTGGCGTACTAAATGGGAGAACCATGAGGGGCCTTCAATGAGGCTATACTGATGTGGAGACTTGAATGGTATCAGAGTATAAGGCAGAAAAATACAGGAAGTAGAACTCTCTCTATTTGGTATGTTCTATGAATATCCAGGCATAGCCCTCTGGCTCAAAGAGTGAGCTAGGAGAGAAAGGAATGAGGTGGCTATACTCTGTGGATCCAATCATGTAAGCAATTTAGATTTTATTCTAACTCCACTGAATACTATACCACTATTAAAATTAATGAGTATATATACCTGGATACAGAGTATCTACAGGACATTTAGATTAGTGAAAAAAATCAAAACAGGGAATCTCTGTTAATACTGTTTATGTTACACACCCAAATAAGACAGAGCTGAAATGTTTTCTGTACTTGTAAATATATACATAAACAAGCATTTTAAAAAATGTAGGATATAGTCCAAAGAAACATTCATTTTTATTGAAATGGAAAAAAATACTCCAACATCATTTTGTATCATATGGTAGCCAGGCATGGTGGCGCATGCCTTTAATCACAGCACTCGGGAGGCAGAGGTAGGAGGACTGCCGTTGAGTTCAAGGCCACCCTGAGACTACATAGTGAATTCCAGGTCAGCCTGGGCTAGAGTGAGACCTTACCTCGAAAAAAAACCAAAAAAAAAAAAATCATGTATCATATGGTACATCCATTTAAAGCTTTTGACAACTCTCCACACTGTTGTCCATAGAGGCAGACAGAGTCTGCACTCCCACTTACTGCCCTGATGGGTCCCTCTTTCCCCACACCGTCTCCAACATTTGTTGTCATTTGTCTTCTTCATGCCAGCCACTCTGACCAGAGGAAGAGAATCTCAAAGCAGTTTTCATTTTCATTTTCCTGATGGCTAAGGATGTAGAACGCTTTAAAAAATATATTGGTCAACCATTTTTATTTCATCTATGGGGAACTCTCTGTAGAGGTCCATAGCCTACTTTTTGATTGAGTTGTTCCAATTCTTAATGTTTAATTTTGGGGATTCTTTGAATATTCTAGACATTAATTCTCTGTCAGCTATTTAAAAAGATTTCCTCCCATTCTTTAGTCTGCTGTTTGACTTGGTTGATTGTTGCCTTTGCTGTACAATAGCTTTTTTGGTTTCATGGGTTAGTCTCTGTTTTCTGTTTGCTTTATTTCTAGGGCAACTGGAGTTCTATTTGCAGAAGGGCCTTCCCTGTGCCTCCATCTTAGATTATACTCCTTACTTTGTCCTCTGGCTTAGAGTTTCAGTTTATTTTGAGGTCATTGATCCATTTGGAGTTGTGTGGGGTTTTTTTTGGGGGGGGGCAGAGAAAGAGATAAGGATCTAGTTTCATTCTTCTACAAGTAGATATCTGGTTTTCTCAACACAACTTGTTGAAGATGCTGGCTTTTCTCCAGTGCGTATTTTTAACATCTTATGTTAATTTCAGGACAGTGAGAAATCAAGCTGCGATGAGCTAGTACCTTCCTCCTTGTTAGCTGGCACAGCGCTGGAAGATGCTTAGCGGGCTGCTGGAGGGAGATGGGATGCCATCAAAAATCTTATTCAGCAGAAGCCCCTGTGAGCTACACAACTAATCAGCCAGGTAGGGTGTGGCCACTGGTACAACAGTGGCTAGGCTGTTAGCTTCTCTCTGATTAGATTTGACGCCCACTCCATGAGAGGGAATTCATGCCTGCTACCTCTCCACAGCTCAGGTAATAATATAGGTGAGCAAGCAGAAGGAATATTAGGATAGGGGGAGTTCTGTGGGAAGCTGTCACCCATGGTATAACATGACATGACCGCATAGTAACTGTGGTCATCTGCCCAAGACCCACACAACACTGGGTCCATCAATATTCCATCATGGACAACTGAGGAGGGCAGGAGGGCTCCATCCCTTCCTGAGAACTATAGGCAGTTAATGGTCACTAGGGGAAGTGGGAGGAGTCATTTTCTGTAGAGGTATAGCCAGGAGAAGGACCCACATGGTCTGGTAATTAGTTTCCCATTCCTGCCCATGCAGTAAATTTTAATTAATCTCAGTGGGGCATGCCCACACAAAATTTTCAAAAAGAGACATGAAAGTAGAAGAGGAATGAGTTGGAAAGAGGAAGACAGGAAGGGGATACAGAGTAGATTAAGAGAACCTAATGAGAGGAGATTATGATCAAAATACATAATATACACAGATAAAAATGTCAATAAAATACCAAAAAAAGAAATTTGGTGACTCTCTATATTTCTAAATTTATTTATTCTTTTACTATCTAGAATATTTTTGTGTAGCTAAATCCTTGGTATTGTATTCTCCACTCTACGTGAATTCTTTGAAATCTTACAAGTGTAATTGTATATAAGTACGCCATTAAAGCTGCCAATTTTCCGGCCAATTCCATCTGCCTTTGTATATGTATGTCACTACATACATATACATTTATGCAATTTTATTAAAATATGTATGCATACATTTGTATGGTGACAAGTAAATACCTTGTCAAATGAGTTTGTAGATGGACCATTAGCACGAGATGGTAACAAACAGAAAACTGACAAGTGATTGTCACAAGTAACATCCTAAATGACTGTGATAGCAGCAATATAATTTATTCACACAATAATGTAAATGCCATGTTGTGAACAACATGACAAAGTTTCTATGCTTACAGAAAAGTGATTCCCAGGAATCCCCTTCTATGAGCTGTGGCTATTATGAATTGAGCTGCTATAAGATGGTTGAGCAAATGTCTCTGTGCTTCGGTGAGGAAACTTGGGGGTAGATGCCCAGTAGAGGGATAGTTGGATCTGCTGGGAGCTCTATATCCATCCTATTCAAGAGATTCCACACTACTTTCCATAGTGGTTGTACAAGTTTGCCTTCCCACCAGCAGTGAATGAGGGTTCCTTTTCCCCCACATCCTCACCAGCATCTATTGCTGGTAGATTTTTTAATAATTGCCATTCTGACTGGAGTAAGGTGAAATCTCATGGTTGTTTTGATTTGCATTTCTCTGATGATTAATGACATTGAACATTACTTCAAATGAGAGTTGGCCATTTGTATTTCTTCCTCTGTTAATTCCCTATTGAGTTCAGTTTCCCATTATGTAAGATGGCTGTTTGATACTTTTATTTAATTTTTTTGAATTATTTGTACATTCTAGATATTAGACCTCTCTCCATATTGTAGCTGGAAAAGATTAACTCCCAGTTTGATGGTGGTCTATTGGCTTTGAGTATGGTATGCTTGTCTGTACAGAAGCTTTTTAGCTTGATGAGATCCCATTGGTTAAGTGATTGTTGCCCAGGAAGTGCAAAAACAGTCTAGACACTTCTGTGCCTTCCTAGAACATGAACCCAGTAGAGACAAATTGATAGCTCAGTAAAAATCAAGCTCTCCTAAGCTACAGTGAAAATATCACAGAGAGGAAAGGTAACACACTTCACCTAATGACTCACAGTCCTGGCAAATGATTTTTGTTTTGTTTTGTTTTTCAAAGTAGGATCTCACTCTAGCCCAGGCTGACCTGGAATTCACTATATAGACTCAGGGTGGCCTCCTATTCATGGCGATCCTCCTACCTCTGCCTCCCAAGTACTGGGATTAAAGGCATGCGCCACCACACCTGGCTTCTAGCAGATGAATTTTATTTCTTACAAGCAGGTAATAAATACTGCACAGGAACACAGAGACTATACAGAGAAATGCTGCTAAATCTTCTCAAAAGCATGGCCTCTTTAAAAGTGTTCTGCAAACTCTAAAAATGCTAGTGACTCCCTCTTTCCAACAAAGCTATAATTTCCAGTAGCAGGATTTATTTCAGGTCCTTCAACCCACCATCGCAGTTTTGTAACTTTGTTGAGATACTTGAGTAAGTTTATGTACAACACTTCCAGGTAGTTAATTATCTCAATTAAAAATGTCAAATATGTAACATTAGCTAATCTCTCATTTGCAATCACAGCCATAGTACATGACATGAATATGCTAAAGCAAGCTTAAATTTTTGTGTGAATTTCTTATAAGTTGTAGACTTTCAGTTTATAATTCAAAAATATAGTCCTTAAGGATATGAGGACTATATTTTTGAATTTTTCTCACAAAAACTGAATAAGTAAACACTAAGTTTATTATAATGGGATTCAAATTGCTTTATATTTTAAAATGTTTAATACCATTATTGGCATTTATGTTTTATTTCTCTTTGCCATAGGAAAATACAGATGAAAAGGACAAAAAATAGAAGGTAGATGCCTCCTCCCTGTTAACCAGCTGACAGAAAGCTGGAAAAAGCTATGGCTGCATGCAGCCCTGTGGGAGAGAGAAGTCTTCCACGGTGGAAAACAGCAGTGGACCTTGCAAGCCTTAAGACTTAAGACTGGCCAGCCAGGACTAATGTGGCAACTGGTGCAATAGTGGCACATCTGTTGTGGGGAAACCAACCTCTAAGTGGACTGAAGGCCCACTTCATGGGAGGGAATGCATGCCTGGTACTGAAGACCTAGTCAAAAGCCTATGGTGAGGGAGGTTATGAGCCCTAGGGGAGTCACACCTGCTGTTGTCTGGCTAAATGCATATATTATGCCCACCAAACTGCCTTATAGCACTTTTTTAATGCTCATACCCATATAATAATGCTACTCTCACTCTTGTATAGAGAAGCTTCTCTCTTTTCAGATGGCGGCGACCACTGGGATAATTCAAAAGACACCATAGTGTTGAGAAGAAGTGACGGTGGAGTGTTCAGCACTGGGACATCTCTGTCACACTTCCCAAGGCTCAGGGTCTATTGCAGAAGAGATGGTGGAAAGATTTAAAAGCCAGAGAAAGGGGCTGGAGAGATGGCTCAGCGGTTAAGGCACGGGCCTCCAGTGCCTAAGGCCCAGGGTTCAATTCCCCAGGACCCACATAAGCCAGACCCACAAGGTAGTGGCCCTGGTGCATTCTCTCTCTCTCTCTCTCTCTCTCTCTCTCTCTCTCTCTCTCTCTCTCTCTCTCTCTCTCCTTGAAAATGAATAAATAAAATATCTTTTATAAAAAAATAAATGAATAAAAGCCAGAGGGAGGGGAGGACTGCTTACAAAGAAAACTTCCAGACACAAAATGACCTTGATATTCATGACTTTGCAGTGCCTGCTAATACCTACACAAAATGGGAGGAAAAAGTGATGACACCAAGAAAAATAGAGACTAATTGAGAGGGGGGATAGATATGGGGGAGGATGGGAAGGAGTCATAAAGGTTTATTGTCTATAATTATGAAAGCTATCAATAAATAGTATTTTTTAAAAAAGAAAATGGATGGTAGAAACTGGTCCATAAACTTTTAAAAATTTAATTTGGTGAAAAAACTGGACAGTGAGCTATTTAGCATAGCTAAAGCAGAAAAATCCAGAAAATGAAAATTTTCAGCACATTTCCCTGGATATGTGACCTTCATGCCACATTATCTCTCTTATGTGCATTCAGTATTACACATAGGCACATGTACACAGCATACACCGAGGCTCTCCATGGGCCAGGCACCACGACAAGGAACAGTATCAAAGGGAGGAAGAGAGTTATCCAATGCTCCTCAAGGGCTTTTGGTTGGGAGATAATCAGAGAAAACATCCTAGGATATGTAAAAAAAAAAAAAAAGCTATTGAAGGTTTGGGGAAGGGCTGGGCATAGTGGCGTGCACCTGTAGTCTTGGTTCTCAGGAGGCAGAAACAAGAGGATCAAGGTAAGTTGAAGGCCAGCCTGGTCTATATAACACATTCCAGTTCAGACAAAGCTACACACTGAGACTTGCCAAAAAAACAAAACAAAGTTTTAAAAAATCTGGAAGCACAAACTTAGATAGTCACAGTGATCCTGAGCAATAAAAATAAGGCAGGTAGTATCACCAGACCTGATTTTAAGATATATTACAGAGCCATAGTAACAAGAACAGTATGATACTGGAACCAAGACAAATATATAGATCAATGGAACAGAGCATAGGATATAAATATACACCCAGGCAGCTACATCTATTTGATATTTGACAAAAAATGCCAAAAATATTCATGAGACAAAGAGAGCCTCTTTAACAAACAGTGCTGGAAAATTGGATGTCTATATGCAGAATGAAAATAGATCCTTATCTCCCTCCATACACAGGAATCAACTCCAAATATATCTAAGGCCTTAATATTAGACTTGAAACTTTGAGGCTGCTAGAGGAAAGGAAATTGGGGAAACACTGACATATAGGACTCTCTGAATAAAACTTGATGCTCAGAAAATAAGGCCACTAATCAACCAATGGGCCCTCATCAAATTAATAAGGTTTTGTAAAGCAAAAGATGCTTTTAATCTAGCAAAGTGGCAACAAAATCTTCACATTACCTACATTGGACAGAGGATTAATATCTAGGATATGCAAAGGACCCAAAAAACTAAATAATAAGAAATCAAACAACCCAATAAAAATGGTCAATAAAGCTGAATACAGAGTTCTCAAAGGCAGAAATACAAATGATGACTATGTGTTTCAGAAAATGTTCAACATCCTTAAGCATCGGGAAATAAAAATTGAAATTACATTGAATAAACCCAAAATGAATCCATACCATAGAATCCTTTCTTTTGGACAGCAAGCTCTTGAGGAAGATGGGGACATCGGCTTGTAAAAAGGGTCTTAGACAGGGTGGATGAAGCCTAACCCTAGTACAAGTGACTCTAGCCACTCCCTGTCCCAGTAATTGGTTACTTCCCACACTGAGATGTTGATCGGAGAGACCTATGAGGTCCCTAAAACAAGACAGGCTTATGTCAAAGATCTTGGTTTCCCACCCTAGGCAAAAGCTAAGACCCTGTTGCTGAAGACACCACAGGTTGCGGTCTCACAACACCAAGAGACCCCACTGGATCCAGAAACGAAGCCAGCTCCCAGATGCCAGATGGTTAGCCAGTGGAGTGTGGGAAGGTGCTACACGAGCTGCCAAGAGAAACTGGCCAATGATATTCAGAGACATTACTATACAACACGTACCGATGGCCTAAGAAAGCAGAGGACACTGCTACAGGGCAGAGACCAGCAAGGCAAGAAGTGCTCATCTGTGTGATAGTGGCACTTAACCTAGATGGGTAATCAGTGGCTTTCTGATTGGCAAAGAGATCTGCTCAGTGGCAAGGAACTCTTAGCTGGAACTGGGATACAAGGAAAATTCTTATGGATACCAAGAACCCGGACTTGAAGGGGAAGCCCCCACTAAACATGAAGGGGAAGCCCCCTCTAACCACAGGCCTCAGAGAGGCCATTAAAACCTTGCCACAATAACAATGGTTGTTCCATTTAACCTATACCAATCTCCGTCTTCACTGGAGATTCTACTTGTATTGTTCAGAAGGCAGTGAAAACCATGAACAACCCAATTCCACAAGAGGACCTGAGATGATGGCTGACTCCCCGGGAGAAGATGAACCATTCCTAACACATCATCTAGGGCCCAAATGAAACCACAGAGGAAGTGACAAGATGAGCTAGAGTGATACCTCCACAGCAAGTCAGACAACCTACGCAAGGTAATGGAGACAGACACCGAGTATCTTCAAAATAATGCAAAGCAGAAACCCAGAGTCTCTTAAGAGCTCAAAAGTAAAGCAGACTTAAATTCACCCACCATAACTCAGGGAATTTTGCAGAAGAAGGGGTGAAAAATTGTAAGAGCCATGGGGGTGGCGTGAATATCCAGAGGCACTGCTCCCCTCAAAAAAATGTCTACTGCTAGCACATTTCATGGCCCTCCATTCCATGGACCATTCCAGTAATCCCCTGAGGAGGGCCCTCAGTGGATTGGAGGCAGGGAGGGGGAAAAAGGAGGTACCAACACCAGACATGTTCATATAGTGTTGCTAATTACTAACCATAAAGAAATTTAAAAACAGAAATTACACTGAATTTTTACCTTAGTCCAACCAGAATGGCTATCATCAAGAAATCATATGACAGGCCAGAGAGATGGCTCAACAGTTAAGGTACTTACCTGCAAAGCCTAATGTCCTGGGTTCAATTTCCCAGAACCTATGTAAAGCCAGATGCACAAAGTGGTGCATGAATCTGGAATTCATTTGCAGTGGCTGGAGGCCCTGGCATCCCAATCTATCTGTATCTCTTCTTTCTCTCTCTGATTACAAATAAATAAACAACTATTTAAAAAAATAAAGTTCCCTCGGCCTAAGGTTGGTTGGTAAGGTTAGATGGGCCACATCTCTCTCGTTGTATCCTGAAAAACACAAACACATTAGGCTTATCCTGAGTTGGTTGAATGGCTGTGGCTATGGGTCCCTTGTTCATCCCGTCCTTCTCTGCAGGGTTCCATATGGATCCTCCACAATATGACTGTGGTGGCTCATCTCTTGCCATG
>PVHP010052598.1:0-11023 GCA_004024765.1 Zapus hudsonius
GCTCCCCGCGCCCAGGGCCCCGGTCCCCGCGCCCAGGGCCCCCGCTCCCCGCGCCCGCTCCTGGAGGAGCGGCAGGGCACCTCCCGGAACCGACGCGCCGTCCCGATCCCGTCTCGTGGGTGGGGGGCACCCACGAGAGAAGGGGCCGCGTTCCGGGGCGACGCCCCCGCTAACCCGGGTCCCCGCGCGTCCTTAGCAGCCTGCGCGCCTCCTCGCCCGAGCGCCCCGGACGGCGGGGGGCCTCGCAGACCTGCACACGCGGGCCGTGGGGCGTGGAGCGTCCCGCCCTCCCCGCGCTCGGCTCCGCCCCGAGCCCCGCCTCGTCCCAGCCTCGGGGGACCGTGGGCTCCCGCCTCCTGCACCTGCTTGGGGTTTCAAACGCACCCCGGGGTGATGGGAGCGCAGCAGCCCGGGGCTAACCGTGCGTGCGATTCTGAAGACAGACCTGTCCTCGGTGTCCCGCCGTGGCTTCCCCCACCCCCACGCACCCAGCTGGCCTGTGGAGTTGGGAGATTTTTTCCTAAGCAGGTTTCCAATGCCAGCGTTGTAGACTCTGCTGCTGGCCAGGGGTGCACCCTCGAGAAAGAATGGGGTCTCCAGATGCGTGCACCACCGCTTTGTGCATCTGACTTTACGTGTGTACTGAGGAATCGAACTTGGGCCATCTTTCATTTTGTTTCCAGCAGGCTCTGATCTCAGGCAGCTCCAGTGACCTTCCATGGACCCCTAAACGCAGGGCCTGCCTAGTCAAAGACCTTGGAGCTGGGAAACTGGTGTACAGAGTCCTCTCGGTAACCTCATTCCTACCAGTTATTGACAGGTTGGAATCTGGACTCTATCTCATCAGACATTCCTATTATTTCTTAAGAATCTGGAAATGGGGACGTTTACTCCGCTAGGTGAACCAAAACTTGTGTTGGCTAGAGAGAAGCCAGTTAGAAGGAACACAGGCCAACTACGAGGCCAGCTCATCCTTTCTGTCCAGATTCTCTGGAAGTGTTCCATGGCTGTGCCCTTCCCCCTTCATGTGGAGCTAACCCACTGCCCTTCTGGCTTCTCCCCCATCAAGATCAAAGACAGGAGGCTTGGCTCCCATTTCCTCAGGGAGAGGGACTATGGAAGTCCAGGACGACCTCCAGCTTGACAGAAGAGCTTCTGTTGTTTGGTGTCAGCCGTTGGTACAAGGTGGACACACTCTCTGGGCCATTCTTTCTAGTTATTATACTTTTTTTTAAAAAATATTTTATTTATTCATTTTCAAGCAGAGATACAGATAGAGAGAGAGAGAGAGAGAGAGAGAGAGAGAGAGAGAGAGAGAATGCACCAGAGCCACCACCTTGTGCATTCTGGCTTATGTGGGTCCTGGGGAATTGAACCCGGGGCCTTAGGCACTGGAGGCAAGTGCCTTAACCGCTGAGCCATCTCCCCAGCCCTATTATACTTGACCGCCCAAAGATATCCTTAACGAAGTAGCCTCATCCGCAAAGTGCTACTGGGCATTGTCTTAGTTCAGGTTCAAGGAGACTCAACGACAAACTCGAGAGCAGGTCGTTTATTGGGAGATGGCTGAGGGAAGGAGTGGGAGGTACCTACTTTAAGTCAGAGAACTCCTCACATGATGGAGAAAACCCAAGGCTGAAATGGAGAGAGCTTTAGGACTTGGTGCCAGGAGCTGTGCCACTGGTGAGGTCAGGTGTGCAGAGGGGATCATGGTGACTTTGTAACCGAGGGAGAGCCCATGGGGCCTTCCCCTGGGTGAGGAACACTGGCATTCACAGCGTGAACCCGGGCATCCTGGTGTGGTGCCTCGGATTTGCAAGGGTTGAAGATTGTTTAGTTTGTAGCTGGATGAAATTTCATGTCTTGACTTTGGTTCCCAAAGCTAGCAAGTGGGGAAGTGGAGATTCCTTACTCAGATAAGAGGAAAGTGTTAATGGGCTTCCCTGACTGGTTTAAATATCTTCTCTAGGGGACTGGAAGATGACAGTGGATAAAAGGGTTGCCGTGCTGTTGCCACACACCGCTGAGATGAATCTTCAAACCAGGCAAAATTTGGGAGGAAACGATTTATTCAAGGTACAGATCCAGGGAACCCATCACCTACATCACACACACAGAACTGGAAAAGGGGCAAGGAGAGAATTTCTTCCCCTTTATATAGCCTTTGGGTGGGTCTTACAACCCTTCCCCAGACTTAGTGGCTTCCTACGTTTCTGGAATTTCCTTCCTGCACTGCCCACACAGGAAAGGATGTTTACTTCCAGCTTCTTTGAGCTTCTTTACATCCTGCCCCCTACTGAGAGGCTGCCTTCCTGCAAACATCTTTAGAAACCTACCCAAGATAATTAAAAAGATCAAGTTGACAACAAAACCTAACCATCACACTTGCTCTTCAAGTTGGTGTCGCCAAGTTTGATCACTAGTTGACAAAATTAAAAGCATGAAATGGTATCAAGCTTCTGTGAACCCAGCAGCTAATATTAACAGTGAGGTGAGAGGTGGACACAGAATTTCCCAAAAAGGTCCTGCTGAGCACAGCAGAGTGAGAAGCCAGAGGGAGAAACCCTTCCTCAAGTGAGCAGGATGGATGAGGTCTGACCCAAAAGTGACCCACTTCTCTGGTCTTCCTAGGTGGGAGAGGCTAAGCTGAGTGCCATAACAGTGCTGAGGAAGAAGGAAAGACCAAAGGGAGTGGAAGAATGCTGCACAGTTGGTGTCAGTGCAGATCCTTTGGGAGAGGTCATGGCAGAGGAAAGTGGGTTTGGGGAAAATGGATAGATGAGGAAAGGAGACTTTAATTTGGGCCCAGGAGGTGATATATTTGAATTCACTTGAGATATGTAAATGATAAAAATTCAACATGTGCAATATTTTGAAAATATTATATTTAAATACCCCCTATTAGTTGTTTTCACTATAACAAAATACCTGGGGCTAGGTACTTTACTCCTAACTCACCCTCTAGAGCCCTAACGAAACCTTTAAGAAAGTGGTGAGATGAGCAAAAGAGCAACCTCCACAGCAAGTCAAACAACCTATGGAAGGATGATGGAGACAGACCCAGAGGATGCCCAAAATAGTCCAAAGCAGGAACCCAGAGTCTTTTAAGAGTTCAACAATTGAGCAGACTTAAAACTCACCCAACATGACTCGGGGTAATTTGAGGAAGCAAGGGAGGAAAGACTGCAAGAGCCAT
Organism: Zapus hudsonius; assembly: GCA_004024765.1. Taxonomy (NCBI): domain Eukaryota; kingdom Metazoa; phylum Chordata; class Mammalia; order Rodentia; family Dipodidae; genus Zapus; species Zapus hudsonius. The sequence continues at coordinate 3,197 of PVHP010052598.1, forward strand.
GGAGGAGGAGAATATCTAGACATTGTCCCCCCACAACAACAACAACACACACACAAATGGGCTACAACTCATACATTTCATAACCTCCCAATCCCATGGACCATTCCAGCAATCCCACTGAGGAGGGGGCCCTCAGTGGGTTGAGGCCAGGGAAGAGGGAAATGGGGGTGCCAACACAAGACTTGTTGCATCACCACACCCGGCTATCTGTGTGTCTAATTCTTAACAATAAATAAATTTTCAAAAAAAGAGAGATTGATTTAGCTCCTGGATTTTGAGGTGCCAGCATCAGCTAAAGGCAGATATTGTCATGATAGGAACTCTTCTGTGAGGGAGACCAGGAGCCGGAGCAAGACTGAGGCCCCAGGGGAGCCACACTAATCCCTTGCAAGGGCATGTCCCAGATGATCTGAGGCTCCCCAGTCCATCACCTCTTATCACAGCAGAGGAACAAGTTTCCAATTTGGGTAACCCAGGGAGATAAACACCTGCACCCCAACATGCATTTACATCCCCTGAGAGTCAGCCCATTAGTATTATTTTTCAAAAGTTAAAAAATTATTAAAGAAAGAGAGAGAGAAAGAAGAAGAAAAGAAAGCAAGAAAGAAAGGGCGTATCAGGGCCTCCTGCCACTACACATGAACTCCAGACACATTTGCTACTTTGTGCATCTGGATTTATGTGGAGACTGGGGAACTGAACCTGGGCCATCAGGCTTTGCATGTAATTGCCTTTACTGCTAAGCCATATCCCTAGCCCCAGTCCGTTATTATTAATCCAAGAAATAGGAGTGGGTTAACGCCAACTCAGAACAGCATCTATGAAAGATACTTGGTGTGGTGATCTGAACCAGATGTCCCCCCTAAAATCATGTGTTTTGAATGCTTGGTCTACAGCTGATGGCAATTTTGGAGGAGGTGTGCTGTTGGGGGCAGAGTTTGGAATGTTATAGTCAGATCCTCCTTGTCAGAACTCAGCTCGCTCTTCTGGAGCTATCGTCCACCTGATGTTGGCAAATAGGTGATGTCCACTGTCGTAGTCAGCCACATGCCCCTGGGATGAATCTCCAAGCCAGGCACAGTTATGGGAGGAAAGAACTTATTGAAGCTACAGATCAAGGGGAAGTTCCATAACAATGAAAGAGGCTGGTCCCCTTTCACAGGTCCAAGCAGAGAGAGAGAGAGCCCATCACCAACACCACACACAGAACACAGAACAGCAAATAGGCAGGAGGCTAAGGGAGAGAAATCTCCTTCCCTTTATATAGCCTTAGGGTAGAGTCTTACAACCTTATCCCAGACTTGTTGACTCCCTAAATCTCTGGAATTTCCTACCTGCCCTGCCCACACAGGAAGGGATGTTCATTTCTAGCTCCCCTGAGCTTCCTTACATCCTGCCTCCTACTGAGAGGCTGCTATTATAGTCAGCCACAGGCAGCTGGGATGAATCTCCAAACCAGGCACAGTTTGGGGAGGAAAGTATTTATTGAAATAACAGATCCAGGGAAGTTCCAAAAATGAAGGAAAAGGCTGGTCCCCTTTCATAAATCCAAGCAGAGAGACAGCTGGTGGAGGAAGGAAGAGCTTTCCTTCCCCTCAAGCTTCCTTATATTTAGTCCCCTTCTGGAAGGCCTGCCCACTGGGGGGAGGGGGAGGGCTCACTCTGGAGAAGGGACCTCCTCTCTTTTCCAAAATACCAAAAGGATTTTGTCAATCCTTCCTGCAGGCAAACTCAGAGCCCCACCCAAGATTACTGTGGATTATTACACAGGTCAAATTGACAATAAATTTAACCATCAGAGCTGCCTTCCTGTGAACATCCTCAGAGACCCACCCAAGGTTACTAAAAAGGTCAAGTCAACAACAAAACCTAACCATCACATCCAGCCTCTGTTCTACCATCTTTCTCCTGCCATCATGAAGCTTCCCTTGACTGTGCTCTATCCCAGAAGAAGATAACTACTGCACCTGGTCACTAAAGAAGGATTGAATTGTTGGGTCAACCTGAGATTGCCAGACTGAGGTTCATATAGTTACCTCACCCAGTATCCCAGCACCACAATAGCACAGTGCCCCAGCACCACAGTACCCCAGTACCCCAGCACCATAGCACCATAGTACCACAGTACCCTAGCACCCCAGCAGCAGAGTACTTAAGCACCCCAGGACCCCAACACCACAATACCCAGCGGCACAGTATCACAGCAGCACAGTAACACAGTATGCCAGCACCCCAGCACCCAAGCAGCACAGTACCCTAGTGCTCCAGCACCCCAGTACCCAGAATGTTTGTCAGCTTATAGAGGAGGAGAAAGTACTTAGAGCTTTCAAATTACTCTTGACATTCTGGTTGAAAGCCACATGGAGTGTGGCTTATGTGTTACACAAGGACAGTAAAAAACAAGCATGAAGAGTTATAAATTCTCGAGCTTGCTCATTGATATACATAAAAATCCTTGAAAGCTCTTGGTTGTCCTCCAGAATGAGATGGTAAGACCCCATTGCTGAAGACCACACAGGCTTGGGCTGCAGGTCACCGAGAAATCAAGCTGGAGCTGAGCTGGAAAACTCCTCCCTGTTAACCAGCTGACAGAAAGCTGGGAAAAGCTATGTTGCCTGCAGCCCTATGGGAGAGAGAAGGCATCAGTGGTGGTGAACAGCAGTGGACCTTGCAAGCCTTAAGACTGGCCAGCCAGGCCAAAGGTGCCAACTGGGGCAATAGTGGCACGTCTATTGTGGGGGAAACCAACTGCTCTCTAATTGGGTTGGAGGTCCTCACCATGGGAGGGAAGGCATGCCTGGTACTGAAGACCTAGTCAAAAACCTATGGCAGAGAAGGTCATGAGCCCTAGGGGAGTAACACCTGCTGTTGTCTGGCTAAACTCCCATACAAGTGTGAGCACGCCCACAAGATAATGCTACTCACACTTCTGTCTAGAGAAGCTTCTCTTTGCCAGATGGTGGTGACCACTGGGATAACTCAAAAGACACCACAGCGCTGAGAAGAAATGACAGTGGAGTGTTCAGCACTGGGACATCTCTATCACACCTCCCGAGGCTCAGGGTCTATTGTGGAAGAGGTGGTGGAAAGATTGTTAAGAGCCAAAGGAAGGGGAGGACTGCTCACAACACAAACTTCCAGACACAAAATGACCTGATAGTCATGATTTCACAGTGACTGATTATACCTACACATAATGGGAGGAAAAGATGATGACACCGAAACAAATCAGAGACTGACTGAGAGGAGGAGATACGAAGGAGGGTGGGGAAGGGAGTCGTAATGGTTTATGACCTGTGATTCTGGATGTTATCAATAAAAAGTTAAAAATATCCTTGAAAAATGCATACTTTAGCTAGAAATTCTGTTTTTATCACTATATCCTATGGAAACAATGAGTGAAGTAAGTAAAGATTTCTCTAGTCTGATATTGCCAACACTGTTGTCTGTGAAAACAAGAATTTGGAAACAATCCAGATTTCCGATCACTTAATTTAAATGCACAAAGTGTATTTTCAATGCTGTGCTGCCATTAACATTCACATTTTTGAATCAATAATAAGTTCACATGATGTAAAAATCCAATATACCAAATTATATCACTCTCACCCCTGTTCCTCCATGTTGTTCGCCTTGATTTTTCTTAGGACTTTTTGTATATCCTTCCAGGGTTTCCTTTGGCAAGCACAATGGCGTATTGTCATTTATCCTCCCTCCAGACATTCACACATCTGATCCATGGAGAGCATCATTCTTTCTTCAACAACTAACATAGTGTATTGTGTGGATACACTCTAGTGTTTTTTTTCCCACCTGTCCTGAAACTTTCACTGGGAAAACCATTGGTAAAGAAGAAGAGGGCAGGGCTAATTGAAGAATTTTTTGTCTTTTACTTCAAGTGAAATGAGAACTCAGAACAGTATCAGGGACCCCGGGAAGTTTTAATCACCTATTTACAGGAAAATAATAGATTACTCAGCAGTTAGATGACCCAAAGGCACTTTGTACCACTCTGCAAAGGGCTTGTCATTTAGGTCATCAGAGATGAAAAACTAAGTAGGATCCAGACGCTGATCTGGGGTCACAAGTCCTGAGGGACTCAGAGGGAAAGGCTAAGATAAATGAATTCAAAAGAAAGTGACTAGACCACAAGAGACCACAATACAAACACACGCAGAGGTGTATCACACTGCCCAGAGGCTGGCTCTCTTACATTGTTACAGTTTCAAAATGCCTGTGAGATCTTTCCAACTTTTAGCTTGTATGGTGCTATGATATAAACTGATATGCATATGAAAATCCATCAATGAATAGCTTTGTACGCCACATTGTTCTCTATATGTTCTATATATATGTATGTATATATATGTGTGTGTGTGTGTTCTCTCTCTATATATTTGGATAACAAATTCCTAGAAGTGATATTGCTGAACCAAAGCATAAACACATTGTAAAATGCTTTGTGGTAGACAGTTTTATATGAAGCTCCACCAAGCTTGCTCAATTAAGCAGTCTGTAGGGCAGAGGCGAAGGTCTGGCCCTGTTCTTGCTTGATAATCGAGGTCCATTGAGCCAAGAAGAGGCAGTATGCATGAGCACGATTTCTCAGTAATGCTTGCTCCTTGCTCCTACACGGGTCCTAGTCCTGAAAATAGAGCCTCCCTTCAGTCTTTCAAAGTATGAGTGCTGGTCTCAAAAAATTCCTTCAAGTTATTTTTCTAGGTGTCTGCATGATTGCCATAGTCAGCCACGCGCCATTGGAATGAATCTTCAAACCAGGCACAGTTTGGGGGAGGAAAGTATTTACTGAAGCTACAGAGTGAGGGGAAGTTCCGTAACAGCGAAAGAGGCTGGCCCACTTACCCAGGTCTGAGCAGAGAACTACACCACACAGACAGAACAAGGAACAGGCAGGAGGAGGGCCAAAGAGAATTTCTTCTCCTTTATATAGCCTTAGGGTGGGGGTCTTACAACCCTATCCCAGACTTAATGGGTTCCTAAGTTCTCTGGAATTTCCTTCACTGCCCACACAGGAAAGGATGTTTCCTTCTAGCTTCTTTGAGCTTCTTTACATCCTGTCCCCTACTGTAAACATCCTCAGAGACCTACCCAAGATAATAAAAAAGATCAAGTTGCCAACAAAACCTAACCATCACAAAGATTCTCTTGGAGTAGTTAGAAATCAAATTTAGGGCTGGAGAGATGGCTCAGCGGTTAAGGCACTTGCCTCTAGTGCCTAAGGCCCCCAGTTCAATTCCCCAGGACCCACATAAGCCAGACCCACGAGGTGGTGGCCCTGTTCTCTCTCTCTCTCTCTCTCTCTCTGTGCTTGAAAATAAATAAATAAAATAATTTTTTAAAAAAAAGAAATCAAATTTAGACTTTGCCCTTGTAATAGACTAGACACACATTGCTAGTAAACTCAGTAATGACTTTGAAATTGCATATAACTAATGACTCGTTGGAAAGGTGAAGCTTCATGAAGGCACGAGGGAGCCCACAACTCTGTTGAGAACTGAGGGTGTGAGGAAGGCCCCCAGCCAGCTTCGGCTGCTGTGCTAATGGGTGGGTCAGATCTTCTGGCTAGAGAAAGCCTTCAAGCAGAGAGACATTGTGTTAGACGGTCTTTTCCTTTCTGGGAAAAAAAACACCTCGTGTAAAGAACCCAAGGAAGGAAAGACTTATTTTGGCTCACGGTTTTGGAGGCTTCTGACGCAGTCAGCTGGCTCTGTGTTCTGGGCTTGTGGTGAGGCATGACAGGGTATCATGGCAGAAGGGCCTTGTGAAGGCAGGCTCACCTCATGCCAGCCAGTATGCGTAGGAGGAAGGGGGTAGGGGACAAGGCACATCCTTTAAAAGTATGCTTCCAGTGACCTACTTCCTTAAACCAGATCCTGCCTTCTGACATTTCCATCGACATCGACATTCCCAATAATGCTGGCAATTTATGAATCCATGAGTGAATGAATCCACTCACAAAGCTAGCGTCCCCACAAACACTTCCCCAGTGTCCCACCTCTGAATACTGCCCTCATCAGGGGCCACATCTTCAATACAGTGGCCTTTGTGGTGACACTTCACATACAAACCATAGCAGTGTCCATGCAGGCAGCCGAAGATGCTGAAACGGTGCTGGTGAGTGGGAGTGGGGCACTGAAGCACATTCCTGGGTGCTGTTTTCCTGACTGGCCCTCTTCTTGTATCTCTCATCCTCAGGCATGTTGGTCTGAACAGATCCTTCTGTGGTGCTGGGGAGGGGAGAGGTGTCCGTCAAACAAGCCCCAAGGTACAAAACCCAGAGTCTCCACTTGCATCACATCTGCTAGTGTCCCCTTGGCTGAAACAACTCACATGCTGAGTCCAGAGTCATGGGTTGGAGTAATCCCACCCACTTTTAGAAGAGCACTAGAAAGTTCCAAAGGGCCAGGATGTATGGATTGGTGATGAATTGGACCTAATGATGTGACGGTCAGCTCCTGCTCTTGCTTCTTGCTTATCTTGCTTTATTATTTCATTTGATTTGATTTGCAAGCAGAGAGAGAGAGAGAGACAGAGAGAGGTACATAGACAGACAGACAGACACACACACACACACACAGAATGAGAATGGGTGTACCAGGACCTCCTGCCACTGCAAACAAACTCCAGATGCATGCACCACTTTGTGTATCTGACTTTACCTGAGTACTGGGGCATGGAGCTCAGGTTGTTGGGTTTGCAGGTAAGCACCTTAACCGCTGAGCCACCGCTCCGGCCCCTTCCCTGCTCTTGTGAGCCTCTTGTCACCTTAGCATTTCTATTTTTGGCTTAATTTACCAAAATGTGGGCTCTTCTGTTTACTATCATGGGACCCTAAGTGAACCAGTTATTTTTGTGTGAGACAAGCAGGCTTAGACAGGTGGAGTGCAAGTCTCAGTTAGTGAGTGGCAGAGTTGGGATTCAAACTGGGCCCCATCCACTGCAGTGATGTGTGAGATGTAGCTTCTCGTCAGGGGCGTACACACTGGGGCTATGATACATCAACCTGCTCTGCTGCCTGAGGAGATGCGAGTGAGGGTTGCATTGGTTACTCTTGAGAAGCTATGGTCATAATATCTGGCAAAAACAATTTAAGGAAGGAAAGATCTTTTTGGCTCCAGTTTCAGAGAGAGGAAAGTGTGACAGAGCAGCTCAGAGGGCTGTAGTGTGTGGTGGAGGCTCATTACATCATGATGGACCAGGAAGCAGAGACAGGCAGGAAATAAAGGCTGGGATAACCTTTAAAGGCCCATTCCTAGTGACCTTCCTCCATCAGCCAGTCCTGAGATGAACCTGACCATGTGGATTTTGGTCTTCTGGAACTTGTGTGCTGGAGGAATAGACATGGATTTAGTACTTGCAACTGAAGATACCTTCCAGAGTGGTACGCCATGTTTTGTGGACTATTATGGTGAGAATTTGGAAATGCTAAGTACAAGAGAATTGCATTTGGAGGTGTGGTAGTTTGAATAATGTCCCCCAAAAGAATTAAGGATTTATTAAAATTATTAATTGTCTCCAGGCTTCTGGCTAGAGGAAGTACCACTTTGGCCTAGCCTCCTGGGGACTTTGGATGTAAAATACTAAGGATAGACCAGAACCCTGACCTGGAGTTCTGCATTTTGTGAATCAGTGTGTTACAGTGTGTTTGCTTGGTGCTGGTGCTGGGCTTCTGTCTGTGTCTCTGCTTGCTTCTGTGAAAGGGGGCCAGCTTTCCCTTAACTTCTTCCCCTGGATCTGTTCAATAAATTTTCCTCCCCAAATCGTGCGTGGTTTGGAGATTCATCCCAGCGGCGTGTGGCTGACTAC
>PVHP010052599.1:0-11032 GCA_004024765.1 Zapus hudsonius
GCAGAAGAAATGGAAGCCAAAGCTGAAGATTAATTTCAGAAAGCAGCCCTTCCTGACTGGAAACCCGAGGCTTAAAGTTTTCCAGTATTGAAAACTTCAAAGCTGAAGATTTTTTATTTCTGAGTATTTAAGTATTCAACAGACTAGAACATGCATTGCCCTCCTAGATATCATCTGTTTTCATATGGAAGCTCAAAAACATCAATCATTTTTAAGGGAGAGGCTTAATTTGACCAAAAATGAAAATTTAAAAACAATCTAGAATTGGGCTTATGAGTTCCATTTCTGATGTCTCCAGATTGGCTCCCTTTGTAGTTCAGGGCCTCCATGAGATTTGCCAGGTGCACCCAGAACAATTCCAGTCTTTATATGTAAAATGTAATCTAGTAAACATCAAATAAATTTCTGGGATCTTTAAAAAAAAAGAAAAATATTCTACATAAGGTTCTTTGCATTTTGGTCTGCATGCAGTAAATAGTGAAAAAATGTGTTATAATATTAAATTTATACTTATACAAAGGTGATTTAATGAATGCTATTAATAAAATGGGGACAGCAGAGTTTGTCAAGTTTAATTTCTATAAATAATAAGTCTTAGTAAGTCAGTAGCTAAAAACAATGGAAGATCCTTTGTCACACATAAAGTACTTGAACTTCACTTGAAAGTAAACAGTTCTCTCTTTGAAAGGAAGAACTGGAAACTACAGAAGCACCATATAGCTCATGGATTGCTTCTAGAAAAGACAGAACAGAATGTAATTTTATTATTACATGTGAGTATTACTGCCATACATTTGAAAGGAACTACTTTGGGGAAAGAAAGATAAAAATAAAGCAAACATGTTTTAAAGTCAAAATCTGAAATCTAATAATAATATACTTTGCAGTTGGCTGATTACTCTTAAGCTTAGTTGGGTTCTTAATATAGTAAGCAATTGAATTTCATTTTCAATGCTCAAGAAAGTAAATGGCGTGATGGTGGCATTTGCTGTCAACTTGTCGAGATTAGAAACGGAAGGAGGGAAGAGCTCTTTGTGCCAGGTGGGTCTGTGAGGGCATTTCCATTTCTAGGCAAGAATTACTGAGCTGCAAGTCCCTCCTTCCTGCTGATTGACTGGCGCTCCCACTGAGAGGCTGTATGTCAAGACGCTCCAGGGAAACACCAGAGCTTCTCCTGTGCCCACCTTCAGGTGCTAGTCACTGGTTTTTATGTGTCATTGTTTTGATTTTTTCCTTGCTCCTCTTCCCCATCACCGTGCAAACTTCTGCATTCTTTTGGAATGAGCTGCTCCAGGGTCCTATAACTCCGGCCTGTATACAGCCTGGTGTGCTGAGTACATGTCTGATTCTTCAACTTCCCTGTCTGTGGACAGCTGTGGGACAGTTCAGCCCCTATTTTATGAGCTAATTTCATAACCCCTCCTTTCACAACTTCATTCTATTTATTCTGTTCCTTGAGAGAATCCTCAGGTACAGAGACTGCTGAAATGTATACCATAACTTCCTTCAGATGTTACAAAACTCTGGCATATCTCTTTTAGTAATCCGTAATATTCACATACATTCATTTCTAAGCTGCTCTTCTTCTGAAAAAAATATGCCGACAAATGGATAGAGATAATTAAATCCTGAAATATTTTATATTTACGTAGGTAATGGCCTACTTAAGCTGGGTAATTATAAATATGATTTTATTAGTAAAATTAAGCTTTGGGCATGCAATTTTGCAAAATACTTTCAAAAGTCCACTTTTAAAAAAGAATAAACTCATGTTTTTTTATGTATTTATAAATCAGGGCTGGAGAGATTGCTCAGTGGTTAAGGCATTTGCCTACAAAGCCAATCAACCCAGGTTCGATTCTCCAGCACCCACATAGCCAGATGCACAAAGTGGCACATCTGTGTTTGGAGTGACTGGAGTTGTTTGCAGCTGTTGGAGGCACTGTTGTGCTCTCTCTCTCTCTCTCTCTCTCTCTCTCTCTCATTGCAAATAAATATATAAAATATTTTCAAAAATTACAGTAAAGAATTTGACATGCAAAATGCCAAAATGAGTAAATGTCCATAATTTGGCAATTAGTTCCAATGCTAGGAAAATGATATACTGCGTGGTGTTTTAATGAATGTTAAATGAGAAAATATGTCCAAAAGTACCAAATGCAAGATTAGACCCATGGTAGACATTCAACAACTTTGTTTCCCATCCACTATTTTTAAATTTTTTAAATATATTTATTTATCTAATTGCAAGTAGAGAAAGAGAGTGGAGCTTACCTTAACCACGAGTCTTCTCTCCAGCCTTCCTCCCCCATACACTATTTTCTGAAATTATTTGTGTCTACATTCATATGCCACAGCATTCATGTCAAGGTCAGAGCACAAGTTTGGGGTGACCCTTCTCTACCTTCTTTGAGATAGGATCTCTTGCCACTGCAAATGAATGCCAGAGTATCTGACCCTTGACTTGCCTCTTATTATCATAGGTGTGTGGGGAATCCAGAATTTAGTGTTATGCTGGGAAATTGAACTAAGGCCACAGGTTTTGCAAGCAACTGCTTTTAACTACTGAGTCGTATCCTCAGTCCTCAATTCACTATTGTAATTTATTTCCTTCTCTTTCTTTTCCTACTCCAGTGAATTTTTTAACTTTCAGCATTTCCCAGGATATACAATTATGGATCCCATACCATTGAACGTGGCTCTTACTCTTTTTGAAATTGAATAATGAAAAAAAAAAAAGATCTGCAGAGGTTCAATACCTGTAGATACCTTCATAAGTTCACATAGCTTTTGCATTGTCTTGTAAATTTCTAAAAGCTATTCAGCAGGAACAAATAACTGTACAAATTATACTGGAAAAAATAAATATCAATATAAATACAGATGCTACTGGACCCCTGGACCATTTCTGTCAGTGGAAGGAAGGCCAAACAATAGCTTTAGGAATTCCAAGTTGGTTTAGAAAGTATTTTCCAAGGAATAGTCACATTTTTGATGAGTCCTAAAATATTTAGAAAAAGTTAACAAAGCTCACATTTATAAACACATAAGTATTTAAAATATCACAGTGATTACAATTTTACATCTTCGGTAATATTTCCATATTTTTGTTCTGAAATCAAAGTCCAATTAGCAATTATTAATGCAATGTCATGGCTCTACGGATCATGGCTGACATGGTCCCTAAAGACTCATGTTTTCAACATGCTCCACAGAAGTTGAAGTTGGCACCATTTTGGAAATCCACAATGTCGTCACTAAGAAGTGAGGTCTAGCTGGAAGAAGTGGGTAACTGGGGATGGATTTTAAAGATGTACTCAGAGCCTGTTTTCTAAATCTCTGTTCCTTGGCTTGCCATATAATATGATCAGCCAGATTCACCTGCTCTTGCCTCCATGAACTGATCAAAGTCTGTCATGCCTTCACCCCCATGATGGACTGAGACCCTCTGAAACTTCCTGCCCTTTAAGTGTTTCTATAAGGTGCTGGGTTCACAGTGACAAAAATAACTAACAAATGCACTACAACTTTAAGTCCCAAAGTTAATGGCATACTTAAAAAATACTCTTTATTATTTTACCTGATGGATACATCCAGGTAGACTTTAGTGTCTTTTATTGAGATATATTGACATGCCCTAAATTCAACTACATAAAGTATGGACCTCATAGTTTTTAGCAAATTCACAAAGTTGAGCAATATCACTGTCATCTAATTTGAGAATATTTTGATCACCCAAATAAAAAGTGCATAAAAACTGAGATTCATTCCCCAGATCCCTGAGAACCCTAAACAACCACTAATCTTTTCCATATGACTATTGATTTGTTGATTTTAGTAATTTCATTAAGACAGAATTCTATAACTTGTGGTACTTTGTGAGTGCTGTCTTTCAATGAGCACCATGTTTTTAATGTTTAACCATACTGTAGCATGTGTATAACTTACCATTTCATTCCTTTCCTAAATAATAGTCTATGACATTCACATACCAAATTTTATCTAGCCATTAATTGATGTACATTTAAGTTGTTTAGTGGGTTGTATACTTGTCTCCCCTAATTCATATCTGGATAGAAAAGGTTCATATTTAGATATTACTTTTACAGATATAACTAGTTAAAGTGAAGCCACTATAGGTGATGGTGAGCCTGTTTTCAATGACTAACATCCCATTAGATAAGGAGAGCAAACACAGAGGTATTAAATGGGAAAAGGCCCATGGGAAGTGAGAGTCAGAAAAGAGTGGTTCACACTAAGAATCTCTAGCAAACTCCAGAAACTATACAAGCAAAGAAAGATTTTTCTCCAGAGCCACAAGGAAATGTGACCCCTCAGAGACCTGGATTTTATAGTTCTTGCTTCATAGAAGTGTGAAAATAAATTTCTTTTGTTTTAAGCAGCACAACTCTGATACTTTGTTATGTCAGACCTAGGAAGTCAGTGCAGATTGTTTCTACTTCTGAATTTCCTGAATAGGAAAAAATAAATGTTCAACATATAAGAACAGACAATTTAAAGAAAATAAAATGTGCATTATCTCCTTCCCTATTTCACAGCGGTTACTATTATTCTTACTGTCTTTTGCTGGTTTGATAGATTTGACTTGCAGTCCCATGTATTGCTGAAGTACAAACTTTTCTGTTTTTCATAGGTTCAACCATCTATTCCTTTAAAATGTATGTCCTTTAAGATATACATTTTATTTTCTTCTTCTTTATCCACTTTCTATACTCTTTCTAAATTTATTTTTTTTGGAACATAGAAGTGCTTAATATGTACAAAATATTACAATAATTTAATATTGTAGTATTGTTGTAGTAATAATATTAATTATTTAATTAATATAAAATCTTGAACATTTCTTTTAGTATTTGCCAAGTCAGTGTTTCACTACTTTTGAATTCTGATCCTTTAATATCAAAGGCATTTCTGTTCACAGTTTCAGAGCATGCCACTCTCTGTGGAAACAGATAGTCCCAGAAAATTGAATATTTATCTTTCAATCAGAGGTCAGATCAATTGAATGTTGGCTGGAGGATCCAAGTGGTGGCTCCAGAATCCAGACTTCTCCTTTTTTTCCCACTTGAGTTCTCTGCATATATTGGCATGGCATTGGAGAATGTCATGGAGAGGGGATCTGGAGTTGAACAACATCGTCATGTGCAATCCAGAGGCCACAGTTAGTTACTTAAATCCATGTAGTTGGTATGTGGACGGGAATTACAGAACTATCTGTTGTTCTTTTTAAAACCAGTTTAAAAAGTTTTGAACATAGCAGTATGTTCATGGAAAATGACAGAAACAAATGAAACTTGGAAAATTGCCTCACTATGAACATATATATCGATATGTCATTTTTCTTTTCAGCTGAGTAAAATTCCATCGAGTAAATATACCACAATTTCACTGTCCATTTCTCCATGGATGGGCATTTGGATTGATTTCAATACTTGGCTATTATGAATTGAGCTGCTATAAATATAGTTGTACAAATGTTTCTGTGTCGAGATGTGACATCTTGTGGGTAGATGCCTAGTAGAGGGATAGCTGGGTCCATTGGTAGTTCTATGTCTATTGTGTTCAGGAGTCTCCACACTGCTTTCCATAGCGGTTGAACAAGTTTGCTATCCCACCAGCAGTGAATGAGCGTTCCTTTTTCCCTGCATCCCAGCAATGATTGTTGTTGGTTTTCTTTATGATTGCCATTCAGACCAGGGTAAGTTGGTATCTCATTGTCATTTTGATTTGCATTTCCCTGATGCTTAAGGATGCTGAGCACTTTCTCAGGTGAGAAAGGGCTATTTGTACTTCCTCCTCTGTGAATTCTCTGTTGAGATCAGTGCCCCATTTTGTGAGGGGGCAATTTGGGTTTTTGCTATTAATTTTTTTGAGTTCTCTGTAGGTTCTGGAAATTAGGCCTCTGTGTGTGTTGTAGCTGGCGAAAATCATCACCCAAATTGAAGGGGGTCTATTGACTTTGAGAACGGTGTTTTTGTCTGTATAGAAGCTTTTGAGCCTGATCAGGTCCCATTGGTTAAGTGACTGTTGCACTTCCTGGGCTACTGGAGATTTGCTCAGGAAGTTGTTCCCTACTCCTATCTCATGTAAGGTTCCTCCAACTTTTTCTTCCATGGTGTTCAGGGTTATAGGCTTTTTATTGAGGTCTTTGAGCCATTTGGAGTTGATCTGTGTGCATGGTGAAAGGAGTGGGTCTAATTTCATTTTTTTTACACGTGTTTATCCAATTTGTCCAGCACCATTTGAAGATGCTATCTTTGGCCCAGCATACATTGTTGGAATCTTTGTTGAAACTAAGAAGCTAAAGTTACTTGCATTAAAGGCTGGGTCTTTGAGTCTATTCCACTGGTCAGACTGTCTGTTTTTCTGCCAATACCATGCTGTTTTAGTTACTATGGCTTTGTAGTATGTTTTAAAGTCAGGTATGGTGACACCTCCTGCATGATTTTTTTTTTTTTTGCTCAGAATAGTTTTAGCTATTCAAGGTCTCTTACCCTTCCAAATAAATTCTGAGATTATATTTTCAATGTCTTTGAAGAAGGAGGTTGGAATTTTTATTGGCATTGCGTTGAATCTGTACATTGCTTTTGGCAGGATTGCCATTTTTACTATATTGATTCTACCTATCCATGAGCATGGAATTTCTTTCCATCTCATCACATCTTCCTCTATTTCCCTCTTGAGTGTTTCAATATTTTCCTTATATAAGTCTTTCACTACCTTGGTTAGTAATATTCCCAGGTATTTGATTTTATTTGAGGATATAGAGAATGGGACAGTTTCTCTGATGTCTGTGTCTGAATGTTTGTCTTCTGTATATAGAAAGGCTACTGATTTTTGTGTGTTAATTTTGTATCCTGACACTCTGCTGAAGGCATTGATCACATTCAGGAGTTTGCTGATACTGTTCTTTGGATCTGATATGTGTAAGATCATGTCATCTGCAAAGTGGGATAGTTTGACTTCTTCGTTTCCGATTTGTATCCCTTTTATGCTATTCTCCTGTCTTATTGCTTGGGCTAGAACTTCAAGCACTATGTTAAATAGCAGTGGTGAGAGTGGACATCCCTGTCTTGTTCCTGAATTGAGGGGGAACTCCTTGAGTCTTTCCCCATTGAGGATGATTTGTGCTTTAGGAGATCTGTATATTGACTTTATCATGTTGAGGTATAGGCCATCTATGCCTATTCTTTCCAGGGTTTTGAACATGAAGTGGTGTTGAATTTTGTCAAAAGCCTTCTCAGCATCAATTGAGATGACCATGTGGTTTTTGTGGTTGAGTTTGTTAATGTGGTGAATTATATTTATCGATTTGCTTATGTTGAGCCATCCCTGCATCTCTGGAATGAAGTCAACTTGGTCAGGGTGAATTATAGACTTGATATGGGTTTGTATTTGGTTTTCTAGGACTTTGTTTAGGATTTTGCATCCAAGTTCATCAGGGATATGGGTCTGTAGTTTTCTTTTTTTGTTACATCCTTGCCTGGTTTGGGAATTAGGGTGATGGTAGCTTCATAAAAGGAGTTTGGGAGCCTACCCTCTTTTTCTATGTCCCTGACAAGCTTCAAAAAGAGAGGTTTTAGTTCTATGATGAAGGTTTGGTAGAATTCAGCTGAGAAACCAACTGGACATGGGCTTTTCTGTTTGGGGAGGTTCTTGATTACCGATTCAATCTCTGTGATTGTTATCGGATTGTTTCGGGTTTTTATTTGCTCTGGTCTGAAATTTGTAAATTGGTAGGTGTCCAGGATTTTATCCATTTCTTCCAGGTTCTCTAATTTTACGGAGTAGAAGTCTTGGAAATATGACCTGATGATATATCCAATCTCGTCAGGATCTGTTGGGAATCTCACCCTTGTCATTTTTATTTTGTTAATTTGGGCCTTCTCAGTTTTTCATTTGATTAAGTTGGCCAGGGGTTTGCTGATCTTATTGACTTTTTCAAAGAATCAACTCTTTGATTTGTCTATTTTTTCAATCGTTTTCTTTGTTTCCAAGTCATTAATCTCAGCTCTGATCTTAATTATATCCTTGCGTCTCGAGCTCCTTGGGTTGGATTTTTACATCTGTTTTAATGACCTTATGTATGAGGATAGTTGGTTGATTTGAGACCTCTCTGTCTTTGTTATGAAGGCATTTAGTGCAATGAATTTCCCCCTTAGAACTGCCTTCATTGTGTCCCACAAGTTCTGAAAGGTTGTGTCCTCATTATCATTTTTTTCTAGGAAGTTCTGGATTTCCTGTTTGACCCATTCATTGTTCAGGAGTCAGTTGTTCAGTTGCCAATATCTTTTGAAATTTTTGGATCTTCTCCCATTGTTAATTTCTAGCTTTAATGCCTTGTGGTCTGATATGATGCAGGGGATTACATTGATCTTTCTGAATTTGCTGAGGGATGATTTATGGCCCAGTATATGGACAATTTTGGAAAAAGTTCCATGCTCTGCTGAGAAGAATGTGTAATCTGTGTCCTTGGGGTGGAATGTTCTGTAAATGTCTGTTATCCATAGTTTGTCTATGATGCCATTTAGCAGTTTGATTTCCCTGCTTGTCTGTTGTTTGTACGATCTGTCTTTGGATGACAGTGGAGTGTTATAGTCTCTACTATGATGGTTTGGCATCTATATCTGCTTTGCTTTTGAGTAATTTATGCCTAATGAACTGAGGGGCCCTTGCATTTTGTGCATATTTAGTATAGTGTTGTATTCTTGCTGTATCATTCCCGTGATGAGTAGGAAGTGGCCATCATCGTCCTTTTTTATTGCTGTTGGCTTAAAGTCTATTATGTCAGATATTAAAGTAGCCACACCTGCTGTTTTATTTTTCCCACATGGCTGGAAAATTGTTTTCCACCCTTTTATTCTCAGTAAGTTACTGTCTTTAGAGATAAGGTGTGTTTCTTGAAGGCAACAGATGGAAGGGTCCATTTTCCTGATCCAACCTGCTGTCCTGTATCTTTTTATAGGACTGTTTAGTCCATTTACATTCAAAGTTATAACTGTGAGGTTTGCCATGTTGTAGAGAATATGGAGGTTGGTATCTGAGCTGTTGCTGCTATCTCTTTTGTGTTACCTTGTTTGTTCTCTGTTCCTTTCCTGGGGTCGGTTGTTTGTTTCGTCTGCATGGGATATCTCTTGAAGTATCTTTTGAAGGTTTGGCTTTGTGCTCAAGTAATTGTAAAGCTGATTAGTCTTGTGGAATACTTTAATTCCTCCATCAATTATGATGGATAACTTTGCTGGGTAGAGTAGTCTAGGTTGGAATCCATTCTTCTTTAGGCCTAGAATCGCTTTGTTTCAAGCTCTCCTGGCTTTTAAAGTTTCTCTGGAGGAGTCTGAGGTGATTCTGATGGGTTTTCCTTTATATGTGAGTTTCCTTTCTCTCGTTGCTCTAAGGACTCTATCCTCAATACTAGGCATTATAATATAACTAAGATATGTCTTGGGGTGTTCCTCCTTTGATCCAATTTGTTTGGGGACCTCCGTATCTCTTTTGGTTGTACAGGACTATCTCTTGCCAAGTATGGAAAGTTTTCTTGAATAATTTTGTTGAAAATATATTCTATGCCCCTCATTTGGTTTTTTTCTCCTTCTGGGATCCCCATGATCCTGAGATTAGGTCTTTTTATGGTATCCCACATTTCCCTTGAGTCTTGTTCACTTTCTCTTTTGAATTTTGTCAAGGTTCTTATTTCCTTTGAATTCTCCTCTGTTCTGTCTTCCATGTCTGTGGTTCTGTTTTCCCAGTGATTGATCCTGTTGGTAAGAGATTCTAGGGATGTTCTCATTATTTCAATATGGTTTTTGTTTTCTGCAACTTCTTTTTGGGTTGATTCTATCATCCTGTTGAGATGTGATTTCATTTCAAGGTTTGATTTAATTACTTCTTCTTGACAGTCATTCTTATATTTGCAGATGTCTTCGGTTAATTTGGAAAGCTGGTTTTTGATACCTTCAGTTTGTTGGCTTGTCTTTAGTTCTGATATGTCTCTTCTGACATACATTTGGATCTCCTCTAATATATTAAGCCTGGTGGCAAAGCTAATGAGCTGACTTTGTACCCTTTCAATATGTTGGTCCATATTTTCTTGCATGACTAACATTATGTTCTCCTTGGGAATTATGATCAGGGTTTAGTGTCATGTCATCCTGGGCCTGCTTCTGCTCTCTCTCTTTAGGGGTATTATTGTTGTCATTTGGTGCGGTTTCCTCAGCTGGTGTAATATTCTTGCTTTGAGGTCTGCCCATTTTGATTCCACTTGAGGTGGTTGGAGGAATGCCTTTGAAATATCTGCAGGGGTCAGCGGGTGTGGGGTAGCGGGTCTGTAGGGGTCGTCGGTCGTGGGGGATGGCAGAGGGCAGTGGGCATTGGGGCTGGTTCAGCTATGGGTGTTGGTTGTCATGGGGAGGGGTAGTATACCCCTGGATGTCATGGGTACAGGGGGTGGGGCCACAAGATTGGGCAGGTGAGGGGAACAGGCCCACAGGGGTCTGCGGGCTAAGGGGATGGGGTTGGTGGGGGAGGGGGTGAGGCCGCTGATATCCCTGTAACTAGTGTTGCTGAGTTCTCTGGATATGGATAGAGGGGCGGATGGGTTCCTCAGGAGCAGAAAAGGAGCAGGGCAGATGCATTGGAGGGTGAAGTTCAGGGTAGGGGCTACGTAAGAGCCTCTGGACCACATTGGCAGATGGCGGAGAAAGAAAAGAAAAAAAATAAAAAATAAACAAGGAAACAGAGTAGCAAGGTCTTGGGGGAGCGGGGCAGGCACACTGGAGTCCAGGAGGAGGGGCTACATAGGAGCCCTCTGTGGAAAAAGAAAGAAAAGAAAAAAAAAAGATAAAAGAACCATAATAAACAAGAGAACAGATTAGTGGGGGGGCGGGGCAGAGGAGCTGGAGGCTGGAAGCCGTGGGGAGGGGCTACGTAGGAGCCCCCAGTCGAACTGGTGAAAGAGAAAGAAAAGAAAAACAAAAGAATAAAAAAACCAAAATAAACAAGAGAACAGAGTAGC
>PVHP010052600.1:0-11044 GCA_004024765.1 Zapus hudsonius
GACAAAGTATCTTTTCAACACCCAGGTGTGCGGTTTCTCTAAATAATCATCAGTGGGAGGAATTTGTATATCTCTCCTTCCTTACCACAGCTTGTTCTCAATGGAGTCAGCAAGCCACCAGCATGACTTCCACCAAATAAAAAACAAGGGATTATATTTTCCATCATTTGATATCCAATCTTCAATCGTGAGTCACAGGACAAACGAGCTGAGTCACATCTGGCAGGAAATGTGGAGTAGTGCGTAGAAACTTAGCATTAGCTCATTCACAAATCTTAAAGATGCAGACAGTGGTTCTGACTCCAGCCATGAATTGCTCAGATTGGCTGCACAGAGAAATGTGTCAACTTCCTCTGGCTCAGGAACTCAGAGGATGGCTGGCCAAGCAATACTCCAGAGGTTTCCAGGCATGGATATTAAGAAATCTGAATATGATTCCCTTGAAAATTTTATCCCCTCTTACCCATGCTGTAATCCTAAGAAGCTATGGTGTGTGTCTCTTTGACAGGTTCTAGATATGAACATGAAGGAATGGAGTGCTCATGGGATATTATCATGACCGTAACTCAACTTGACAACCAGGCCAAGACAGAGTGCAGACTTAGAGGAGTTACTGTCTTCCTAAAGGGACCAAAAACAATGGTGTGGGAATGGGCTATGGGATAGGAGATCAGCCTTAAAAGAGGAATTTTCTGGAGAAACTGGAACTGCATGGCTGAATCCCAAGAACAAACCTTCAGACTTTGGCTTGTTTTAAGGGAAACTCAATCCTATCAGGGACCCTAACAGACAACAACAGGTAGGAAAGTCAGAAGTACCAAAATGTCCTTATATTGAATGTGACAGAAATAAAGCTGGGCAATATGATGAAAGTTTGAATTAAGATAGAGTGGAGAAAATCAAAAACACTGCTATCATTTGAATTTTGGGCCTGTCATTCATATGATGAAATTTAATTACCAATATTCATCCATGGCATTTTGTGATAGTGGACTGAACCCACTAAGATACCAATGCACATGGGCTCAGAGGAGGCTCTACCAGGAAGCAGTGTAAGGGGAGGGCTAAGGCGGCAGAGCCAGCTATAACAGGTAGGTGGAAGGGAACCATGGTACCTGTTTTCCATGTGAGCAGAGGAGCTGGTGCTCCATGGGTGAGTCCACAGGCGCCTCTGCAGGCCTGTTCGTGTTAGCATCACTTACCAGAGCAGAAGCACCTCAGCCTGGGCTAGAATCAAGGGATGCAAAGACTCCCCTGACCCAGGACAGGGTGCTCAACTGTCATCTCTGCGCCAAGCAGTTCTCCGGAAAGAAAAGGAGAGAGAGAGAGAGAGAGAGAGAGAGAGAGAGAGAGAGAGAGAGAGAGAGAGAGAGAGAGAGAGAGAGAAGGGGAGGGATGGAGGGAGGAAGAGAGAGAGGGAGGGAGGGGAGAAAATTTCAAGTGAACTTGCCAACTAGAAGCTTGGGGAACGGTACCATCTTGCTGCGAGCCATGGATAAAAACCTTCCCTGAAGGTTTCCTTGCCTCAGACACTTAGCCTGTGACCTGAAAGAATTAAAAACCCATCAAGAAAGTTTCTATGTTCTTCCTCTTCCTCCTATTCTTTCTCTTCCTCCTCCTCCTCCTCCTCCCTTTCCTTTCCTTCCTGAACAAGCAATCCAGGAGTCATTGGGTGGGATGACAGGAGCCACAGTGGCCTATGGCGTCAGAGTGAGAAAGGAACAGCAGTGAGCCAGCATAGGACACTGGGGCCAAGTGGAGTGAGTCAGATGAAGGGAGTGGCAGTGGCCACCCAGAGAGTGATGCTGGTATTCAAATTTGATGAGGAAAATGGGAGTTTATTGAAGGGTAAAGGTAAGAAATTGAACAAACAATATGCTGAAGAACCAGGCATTTTGTGATCAAGAAGTAGGCCATAAATATGGAAAGGGAGAAAACACGAATGAATTCCAAATTAAATCAGAATTAAAAAACCTCTCAGTGCACTTATGTTTCCTCAACGGATAAAAAGATGTGTAGATTGATGATAGGTAGATAGATTACTTAATCTCTAATTCTGTCCAATGAGTGAGTATGCCTGGAAGCAGGGAAAATCCACCCCACTGAGCATGCCTAGAACACAGATCTTGGTTTGTGCATACAGTTTGCCAGTAAAAGAAACTCCAGTCTCTTTGGAGGAAGGATGGATTTCAGGGCTGGGAAAGTATGAGAGGAACAGAACACCTTGTAATGCCCTAAAGCAAGGGCACACACAAAGGACCACAGGGCACCTCAAAAGGACACAAAAGTTAACTGGAGAACTCCTATGAGCTATATATGAATAAATTAAGGGAAGAAATGATAAATGATTGAATGTAATAGGATCCCATGAGGCCATACTGATGCAAATAAGTAGTAGATTTAAGTCTGATAAGGAATGAGATGCAAATGACATAATCCCTAGGTGTCTCTAGACAAAATGTTAATTATAAAAGGAAAACACAATTTTCATATGAGTGTTTTACAGACATGTCCTCAGTTAAATGATCAGAGCTAGTAATACCTGTCCCCATCCTGGAGTGAACTGATACCAAGCACCACCTTGTTGGATACAGTGAGGATGAAGCATAGATGTGGTACTCCCACCAAAGAGGCCTAACCTAAATGCAATCACGCAAAAGCATCAGAGAGACCCAAACTGAAGGGCACACTGCAAAATTTGGGGTAGTAGGCATTTTCTTACCAATTTACTCTCAAATAGTTAAGAACTTATTTGTGCTATAGCTGAGAACTTTCTCTTTAGATTTGAAGTTATTTTAAAGTTTAATAATTGTGGCCTTGAGTGACTGTAGACAGAAGCTAGTATCACTAAGCTTTAAATGAACCAAGTAAAACACTAACTTTAATGCTCCTTAAATTATCTTCACTAAAAGACAGGTTACCCTAAGTCCAGTGTACAGTGTAGATCAATGCTTTTTAAAAGTACATGATCATCTGCTTGGATTTCAAGATGATGTCAACTTGCTACAAGAGGTTCCATTTTGAGATGGGCTTTCATGTAGCCTAGACTGATCACAAACTTGCTATGTAGCTGAGGATGGCCTTGAACTTTATCTCCCAAGGGCTGGGATCACAGGCATGTGCCTCCAGATCAGGTTTATGGAGTGCCAGGATCAAAACCAGGGCTTCATGTACAGTAGGCACACATTCTATTAAATGAGCTTCATCCCAAGCCCATAAATGCTTATTTTCAGTGTCTGTACGTATCTCATCAGGGCAGATGACAAGCAACTCACAGACTTGTCTGGGCACACTTAGCAGCAGTATTTCTGAGACAAGACAAATCATCATCATATCAACATAGAAAACAAAATCTGTTGGGCACACTGCTATCCGCAGCTACTGCCCTAATGAACATCTGTCATCTATTTGAAAGTTCCAGAAAAAGACTGCTGCGACGATGTGAAGATGTGCCTTTGCTTTGATTCCCCTTCTCCAATGCGTCACATGACAAGAATGGACGAGAACACTTCTGACCCCAAAGGATCGCCATGCACTGCTTGAAGATGAGGAAACATTCTGAGAAATACATTGTTAAGTAATCTCATCATTGGGGGAACATCACATGGTGTGCTTACAGAGACAAGAAGGCTATGACATCACTAGACGGTATCTTAGGGACACTATTGTACATGTGTCTGTCACTGATTGAAACATGGTTGTATAACACATTGTATAACTGGTTTGTGATGATGTAAGTCAACCCCAGTAACATAAAAGACGAATAAAAATATCTTCAGCGGGCCAATTCACACCAGAGTCACGACTATCATTGCTGGACAGAGAGCCAGCCTTCCAAAGGGGTTAGTAGAACTCATCCTCCAAATTGGATGGGTTTGATGTAACTCCCGACACTGAACAGCTCGGACACAGACCACACATGGGCTCCTTCTGACCAGTTCTAGGTCACATACAGGCCCTCTTTCAGCCAAGACACAGCTCTCAAAAGAGAGAGACAGAGAGAATGAATCTGTATAATAAACCAAGACAGGGCAGAATGATAAGCAAGGAGTTATAACATCCGCTGGGACATAGCAAACACCATCCAGGCATGGTGTCCCTCCAGCGGACACCACACCACTCCTGTGGCTGAAATCCGCTCCACACAGAACCCTGTAGGCTGACATCAGATCTGCACCGCATCTGTGCACACGTGATATGGGGATCACTCACCTGGGGCGGTTTTGTAGCAGGAGGTTCTAGAAGGCAGCGATGACGGGGCGTTCTTGGCCCTGGGGCTCGGCGCACTCTGCATGACCTGTCTCTGTCTCTTCAGCTCCTCCTCCCTCTCTTGGGCTGCTCGGATCTCTTCTTCAATCATGGACAAAGTCCTCTGCTTCCTGGATCGCAGCTTGAAGGGCCCAACCATCACATCGGATTCTTGAGTGGCCAGGAGGGAGGCTGTGCTTCTCAGCTCAGCTGCCTCTGAATACTTACTGAAATAGCCTCCCTCAGGCCTGGTCTCCTCCATGTCGATGGGGCCACTGGGCTGCTGCACAGTTGGCAGAGGCGGGGAGGGCCCCAATTCCCTGAGTGCCCTGTGCTCCACAGGCACAATCTTTGGTAATACCTCCCTTTTCTCTTGAACGGGAGAAGACACCTGAGGTGGAGCAAACATGCTCTGGGGCTTCTGGGAGCTGGGAGCCCTGCTTTCACCTTCCTCTAGAGTTGTTTCAGCTCCCTCCTTGACAGTTGGGGGCGTGTCCTTATCCACCTGCTCAGCTATGGCTTGTTGAATAGCATTCTGCACCAGGACTCCAGCCTGATATTCCAAGGGGTCTTCAACAGAGGGAGAGTCTCCCAGTGTGGAGGAAGGGGAATAGAAACCATGGTCACTGAATGACTTGGAGACCCCTTCTCGGCTCTCTGAGGGATTGTCCGTTTGTGGAGTCTGAGGCAGAGAGAAATCAGCCAGGGAATTTTCCTGGAGGGCGTTGGGGGTCTCATTGGAGGCCCCACTATCGCTGATGTTGTCCATGCTGAAGTCATTGGACAGAGTCTCCAGGACGGTGGTATCCTGAGACCTAACTGACAACTCATCCAGACCTGAGTCAAGCTCCTCTTGGGTCAAAGACACATTAACTGATCTTGAAAACTGATCCAAAATGCCATGCTCATCATCCTTGACCACAGTAAGGACAGCTCGGGCACTCGTGAACTCTCCGTCCTCTCCCCACAGTTTAGCTAAGGGCCCCCGTTTGGAGGGCTCACTGTAGGGTCCTTCCTTTCCCTGAGGGGCATTGCTACCTGGACCTGCTCCCACAGACTGGCTCTCCAGCACACAGGGTGCTTTCGGCCCCTTGGCTGCTGATGGGCCACCATCTTCGGGAAGGGCCCCCATAGAAGCTGGTCTCAAGATGGTCGGTGGCTTATCTGAATGGAAGGATGCCAGAGGCCTGTAGAAAGGCTTGACAGAGAACAACCTTGGTGTGCTCTGACCCTTGGCCAATGGCTGCCTGGAATTCTCCATCTGCTGGAACTGCTTGCGAGCAGCAGAGAAGTCAATCTGCTCTGTGACGATATCCTTAGCATTTTCAGGCTCAACTAGATGTTCCTGAGAGGGAGCAGGAGCCATGCACGGCTGCTGCTGCTGCTGCTGCTGCTGCTGCTGCTGCTGCTGCAATAACTGCTCTTGCTGTGCCCTCCTCTCCTTGCGCTCCTTGTACTTCTTGTGAGACTCTAGATGTCCCTCGTCCATCTGCTCCTCGATGGTCTTCTCCTGGGGGGGATTCCACCACTTGGCTGCAATGCCAGGGTTCTTTTTCATAGCCTGACTCCGGATAAGCTCCCTCCGCTCCTTCTCCAACTCCAGCATCTCTTCCGAGGGCCTCACTTTCCGGACACAGAATTGTTCCTTCTCGTGCTCGTCCTCCTCAAAGAGTTTGGAGGGTTTCTTGTCCTCGTGGTAGGCCCGCAGCTCAAACTTGGCCTCCTTCTTCAATGTGGTGAGTGTGAACTCCCCATCTCGGGAGGAGCAGCGGGAGCTGGTGGAGGAGCTGGGGCTTGCAGGTGCCTGCAGGCTAGCCCCCAGCACGTCCAGAGACTGGACAGGGGAGTGGCCATTTGCTCGGTCCCCCTCTGCCATGGTGTCAGAAGGGCTTCCACTGAGCTCAATGTGAGGAGGCACTGGTCTGCCGGATGTTCTCTCGGTGGGTTCTGGCCGGGTGGCTGTGTGGGCAGGTAGGTGTGCAGGTGCGTGTGCAGGTGGGCTGCTCACCACGATGGCTGCACCTGGCTCTGGGGACGAGGTTCCGTTGTAAGTCCCATCCAAGGCAGAATCACAGCAATTGGCTTCCAACACCTCGTCTAGATACTGGATCTCTCTGGCCACATCATTATCCAGAGACTCATGGTGATCACTGAGTAGGCCATTGTGTGGGGGCAAACAGAAAGGGGGGGAGTGGTCCATGGAATGGGGAGTAGAGGTGATTCCGGGAACACTTTTACATTCTGTAACTGATACCTCAATTTCCATGTTTTTGTGATCTGGGGAAAGAGAGCTGGTGGCAGGCTCCAGGAGACAGGCACCACAGTTGTCTTGCGTATTCCTCAGCTGGATATCATCCTCAAAAATTGGGGGAGGCTTCTAGAATAAAGACAAAACAGATGTAGGCATTAAATATACATCTCTTAGGGTGCTAATGCCAAAAAAAATCCCTTAATAACTAACAGAAAAGGAAATGAAAAGAGCAAGGACATTTTCTTCTATCTAAAGATCTCACTTATATTCTGTGTGGTAACAGGAGCCCAACTCTCTCTGAGTTACATGCTCCGTTTTGTTCAGTGGGTGATCAATGGATGCAAGTTCCATTGAAAAATGTTATATTCTGGGGCTGAGTACATGGCTCAGCAGATAAGTGCACCTGATATGCAAATCCCAGGGCCAGAGAGGGCCTGAGGTCAATCCCAAAAACCCACGAAAAAAAGGCAGGCATGGTCATGCACACCTATGGAGAGCAGAGACAGGAGAACCGCTGGAGCTCACTGGTCAGCCAGTATGACAGAAAATAGCAGCTCCAGGTTCAATGAGAGGCAACCTCAAGCATCTCTGTCCTCGGCACAGGTGCATACTGGGTGGGCACATCTGCACTCATGCATGTGCATACACTATACATACATACCCACACCACACATACCACACATACACATATGGTAAAACAGTTATTTATCTTCTAAGGTAGAAGAAATACTAGGTAGGGTTCATGATAAATTATTTCACTGCAAACTGATACAGGCTCTGTAAGAGGGCTATTTCTGTAACCTTTCAGATTAACTTTAAAAAGGTTCTTTTGCAGGAACAATTTTCCTTCTTAAAAATATGTGCTTGTCTGGCAGATGCAATGCAATTATTCTGGAGAAAAGGAGCTTTGGGGAAATCTTTCCACAGCAAAGTACTAGAAAAACAGTAGATTCCTTCAATGGCCTCTGGCAGGCTACAGTGTCCCATTGCCATTGCTGTAATTGACCATGTGCATTCTAAACACCGTAACCAAAGCCACTGACTGTAAAGTTCTGTTCTCCAGGACTTCATCCACAATACTCCTCAGTTCTCTGGTGCTTTGAAATGCTAGCAGCCAATGGCACCTCCCGTCTAGTTTCTAAAATGCTTGCTATCTAAGAGCTCTATTTGCGGATAATGAGATGTTTCTGAATGCATCGTTTTCCACTCAGCTGTCTAGCACATGTAATTTTGTTATTAGGGTGGATGGTTATTTGTTACTCTGATTGTGTGTGTGTGTGTGTGTGTGTGTGTGTGTGTGTGTGTGTGTGTGTGTGTGTGAGAGAGAGAGAGAGAGAGAGAGACAGGATCTCCTGTAGCCTAGGCTGGCTTGAACTCACTATATATCTGAGGATGACCTTGAGCTTCCGGTCCTCCTACCTCCACCTCCAGAATGCTATGATTGCAAGCATGCACCACCAAACCCAATTTTATGCAATGCTGGGGGATGGAACCCAGGGCTTCATGAATGCTAGGCAAGTACTCTGCCAACAGGCTACATCACCAGCCCCATTTCTGTAACTTGGTAAGATTAATTTGTCAAGTCCTAGGATAACTTTTTTCATATCAAAGGGCTGGATTTTTATCTCAAGAGAATTCCAGCGGTGAATTACAAACTCGATTGGAGGATTTCCTTTACGCCTTGGTCAGCTCTGCTTTCCTGTCTCAAGTTTAGTGCATGCCTGGTATTGCTGACAGAGTACAATGCGAAACTGCCTCACGGGATAATTTTTCATTTACATTTTCAACAATTTTAAAAGCTTAGAACACAAGATTAAAACATGATGATTTTCCAGAGGATTCATTTCAAAATTATGACAAAGAATGTATGTCATTAAAGTCTTGTTCGTGAGATTTAGAAGCATGGGTCTCCTTTTGAACTCTGCATTGTTGTCAGTGTTGAAGGATTCTCCCAGTTATCTATGAACTGGAGACTCGGTCATGGTCACAATCCCCTTCAGACTTACATCGAGTACCTACGTGTTTTTTTCTAGTAATAAACAACAATGAGCATTTCTTCTCTGTCAATGCCTTCTGGCCTCTGAAGTTTTTCCAAACTAGTTTAGTCTTTGTCAAAGTCAGGGACATAATGCAATTAGCATTTATATGCATGAGGCCCTGGGGTTTCATCCACCCAATAAAGTACTAATCACTAACAACTTTTTATAGTATTTTTATTTATCATTCAAAATAATGGGTTTGATTGTGACATTTGCATACATCTGTGTCACGTATATTGCTCACACTCACCTCACCCTGTCCAACCTCACTGTAACACTAATGTCTTTACTTTGATTCTTTTTTTTTTTTTAATTGGTTTTTCAAGTTAGGGTCTCGCTCTAGCCCAGGCTGACCTGGAATTCACTATATAGTCTCAGGGTGGCCTTGAACTCACAGCAATCCTCCTACCTCTGCCTCCCGAGTGCTGGGATTAAAGGCGTGTGCCACCATGCCCGACTTTTACTTTGATTCTTGACCACCCTTAATTAGTGGTTCTAGTGTCTTTAGCATGAACTCAAGAGGAATGTCAGGTAACATTTTTACCACTCTTTTACTCATTTATTTTCTGGTGCTAGGGACTGAACCTGGCCAGGACCCTGTGCATGTTAGGCGATCACTATCCTTGAGCCTTTACTACCCTTCTAAAGCGATTAAAGCTAAACTTGTCTTTGATAAAGTGACTGTTAAGTGACCTCTACCTGTGTCATTAAGAATGACAGAAATAAGATGGGGACCTGGCTCTGTGGCAAAGCACCTGCCTAACATGTATGAAGCTCTAGGTTTAATCCCAGTACTGAAAATAAATATTACAGAGACTTTTAATGACTGAAATTCATTGGCCCACATTCATTTTCAAGTAAATTTCAGCCTAAATTGGCCCAATCTATGAGAAATTATGACTGCAATAAATAGACAGAAAGAAAGAAAGAAAGAAAGAAAGAAAGAAAGAAAGAAAGAAAGAAAGAAAGAAAGAAAGAAAGAAAGAAAGATAATAATAGTATTGCTATAGGAAGAGAGGCATGCTGAGTTCCAGTTTGCTCTGGCCACTGATTGATTACTAAAATTCACTGGATAGCAGAGCGCCTTCCTTCCAACTCTTTTGACTTGAAGGAGGAAACCTTCCAAGTAAAATATGGTTAAAAATCTCTCTAATGAAACAAAAACATGTCAGCATGGTGAGCGGGGCAATACAATAATATTAGAAGAAGCTAAATAAAAAGGCAAATCATTCCATAGTTCATTTACTAATCCACTCATCAAGTGTTCAGGAAACTTCTTCTGCAGAGGCGTAATGAATCAGCAGTACCACGAGCTTCAGAAAACAAACTGTCCTAAAGAAAACTAGATTGCCTATGCTGCCCGGGAAGCACAAATCTATTCCAGGGTCAGACCAAGTGAAAGACTTGAGTCTAGGGGCTGAGGAGATGGCTCAGTGATGAAAGGCACTGGCTTGCAAAGCCTGCCAGTCCGAGTTCAACTCCAAAGCCACCACATCAGCCAGACACACAAAAAAGTGGTGCAAGTGATTGGTGTTCACTTGCAGTGGTGAGAGGCCTTAGCATACACACACGCACTCGGGAAAATAAATATTTTAAAAAGAAACCATGAATCTAAGAGTGTCAAGTTGCTTATCTCAGAAATAGGAGTGTAGACGTTGAAAGAACCAGAATGTTTCCATTTGTGGACTGATCACCATTTCCTTGTAACTCTCAGTTGCCCAAGAGTGACCCAAGCCATTCCTCCCAATGATCACTTTCCTGGAATGGCCCAAACCACCTGTCCTGTTGGATTATCACTTCCCTGAAGTGACCCAAGCCCCAGCAAGGTGGACCATCCTGTTACCAAAGAATTCCAATGACCAGCACTGCCCCCAAAGTATTCCCTAGTTTGTAAGGGAAGTAGCTTCTGACCTGCCTGGCCTCACCCCAATAAAGCCTGTCTCTGCTGTTGAGCAGAGCCTTCTCTCTGGTATCTTTCCTGCTTTTTCTAACAGAAGTGACTGGGTCAAGCTCCATAGCACTTACAAAGAACCCTTCCTGGCCTGTCCTTTCTCCCAAGGCTTCACAGGTCAGTGTTGCACAATGGACAAGAGGACACACTGACACAGTGACAGCTCTTACTTTCTAGAAGGCAAACATTCTAATGACTTTTCTCTAGAAACAACTGCATGTGGAGTTGTAAAAATCTGAAAAGACTGTTTGACAGTTTACTTCTGCACTGTCAAAAAATAATACTGCCTTTGAGTCAGAAATCATAACAAGTACCATGTCTTCTGTGATCTGTCAAAGTGAGATTTTAAAAACAATGCTAGTCAAGTGTGGCAGCTCATCCTCTGGGGGAGGGGCTGTAAAGCACTGGGAAGCTGAGGCAGGAGGACTGTTAAGAGTTGAAGTCCAGTCTGAGCTACAAAGTAGGACCCTCTCTCTAATAATAATAATAATAAAACCCAAAACTAGTTAAAATTCTGTTTAAAAATCAAAGGTTGGAACTGAGGGATGGCTCAGC
>PVHP010052601.1:0-11039 GCA_004024765.1 Zapus hudsonius
GGGGGGGAGTGTCCATAAGTGATTTTCGTGATTTCTAGAGTAAAAGCTGTCAGTTTCCCTGTATTAAGCAAGATGTTAGCTGCTTTGTTCTTTATCAAATTGAGGAAACTTTTATATTCTGAGTTTTCTGAGAGATTTATCATGGATAGGTTCTGGATTATATTTAATGTATTTTCTGAATCTATTTATATGACCATTTAACTCTTTCCTTTTTAATTTGTTCATATGATGGATTTCGTTGTTTTTCAGTCTTGTATACAACCTTTCATACCAAAGACAAAACAAACTTGGCCATATAATTCCTTTTATGCTATGTTGGGCTTCATTTAATACTTTATTTACCACTTTTGCATGTATGTTCATGAAAGTTTTTCAGTCAAGAGTTTTCTGGTTTTTTTTCACATCTACTTTTGTTATTAAGGTGATGTCAGCTCACTAAATGAGTTAACTGAAGACTGATAGTGAGAGTGGGCCTTAAGGAAAGAAAGTACTGTCTTGCATGACAACTACCTCAGGAAGCCATTGCAGGTTCCTCATTCAATTTTGGATTAATCACCTCAGATTGGGATGGATAGGCTATGGGGAAGCCACTACCACTAGAGTGGTAACTTCTATTGGCCAAGAAAACAAGGCTCTCAGAATTCAAAGCCTCAGAGTCCTTAGCTTCACCTGGGTATTCACATACGCTCCCATTCCAAATGAAAATAGCCTTTTCCCCCATCGGTCAATTTAACAGGAGCCTCCATATGAGAATGAGAGTTCAATTTATGCTGTAATTTCTCCAGCTATAGAATAAAATTCTGCAATTAATTTTCAGCAATCTCAGCTTTTTAGGTATAGGAGATAAAGACCTTCTACAGGTCACACAGAAGCTAGAATTCATTATTGTGGCACTTGAGCTAAGAATTCAAATACTTAATCTATTTCTTATCTTTTCCAATTTGGTCTAGGATCAACTGAGTTAACTAGTCAACCTCATTAAATTCCCCAAATATTTAACCAGTTCCTTACCCATTTCTGATTTTATTTTTCTTTTCTTCATTTTTCCCCTTTTACATTAATTTTTGTTTTTTTAATATATATTTATGGTCCATAATGAGTTACATTATTTAGTGGGCAAACAATGCGTTGTTATCCCGAATTCCCCAATTCCCCCCCTCCCCATCCATGATCAGTTGGATATCCTCCTCCGTGGGCTGTCTGTATTAGTCCTTATGGCAAGGAATCCTGTATATCCTAGTATTCAGCCCGGTCTTCCTGGCCCAAGTGTGTTGTTACTGATGGGTGCCATGCCTCCAGACAGTCTCCCCCACCATGGCCCTCACAATCTTTCTGCCCCCTCTTCCGCTCAGTTCCCTAAGTCGTGGTGGGTGAGTAATAAGGCTGCTTTAATGTTGCGAGCTTAGGGGTCCTTGTGTCGAAAATCCTTGGTTTCTGTCTCATTGGCCTATCCTGTGTTGATTGAATGACTGTGGTTATAGGTCCCTTGTTCA
Source organism: Zapus hudsonius (assembly GCA_004024765.1). Classification (NCBI taxonomy): domain Eukaryota; kingdom Metazoa; phylum Chordata; class Mammalia; order Rodentia; family Dipodidae; genus Zapus; species Zapus hudsonius. The sequence goes on from PVHP010052601.1 coordinate 1,494, forward strand.
TCTGTCATTGTCTGCTGGGTTACCTATGGATCCTCCCTGATATGACTGTGGTGGCTCCTCTCTTGCCAGGATCTCAGCCATCGGCCTACGGTTGGTTGGTAAGGTTAGATGGGCCACAGCTCTCTCATTGCATCCTGAAAAACACAAACATATTTGGCTTATCCTGAGTTGGTTGAATGGCTGTGGCTATGGGTCCCTTGTTCATCCCGTCATTCTCTGCGGGGTTCCATATGGATCCTCCATGATATGGCTGTGGTGGCTCATCTCTTGCCAGGATCTCAGCTATCGGCCTATGGTCGATTGGTATGGTTAGATGGGCCACAGCTCTCTCACTGCATCCTGAAAAATACAAACACAATCTCCTTTATGATCTGTGTTGCACCCAAATTTGGTACATATATGTTGATGATGGTGACATCTTCCTGGTGGATCCTTCCTTTGATAAGTAAGAAGTGACCATCATTATCCTTTCTAATTGATTTTGGTGTAAAGTCTATTTTGTCAGAGATTAGTGTAGCCACACCTGCTTTCTTTTTACTTCCACATGCCTGATAAACTGTTTTTCATCCATTAACTCTAAGAAGGTTGCTGTCTTTGGAAGTAAAGTGCATTTCCTGAAGACAGCAGATGGAAGGGTCCATTTTTCTGATCCACCCTGCAAGTCTGTGTGTTTTTATAGGGGAGTTAAGTCCATTTATATTCAGTGATATAACTGTGAGGTTTGCTTTGAGCCCTGCCATGATGAAGGGATAATGAGGGTTTTGTCTGTGCTGTTGTTATTAGCACACTGGCTGTGATTGTAGTGTCTGATCTCTGGTATTCTTCTGAGGAAGATTTCTTGTTTCTTCTGTATGGGATATCTTGCAGGAGCTTCTGAAATTGTGGCTTTATTTTGAAATAGTCGTAGAGCTGTTTTACTTCATGGAACATTTTCACTTCTCCATCTATCAGGAGGGATAACTTTGCTGGGTACCGTAGTCTAGGTTGAAAGCCATATTTCTTTAGGCCCTGAAAAGCATTATTCCAAGCCCTTATGGCTTTCATGGTTTCTAATGAGAAGTCTGAGGTAAGTCTGATGGCTTTTCCCCTGTACGTTACTGTCTGCTTTCCTCTACCAGCTTTGAGTATTTTCTCTTTGCTTTCTATGTTAGGCATCTTAATTAAAATGTGTCTTGGAGAATTTCTCTTCATGTCAAGTCTGTTTGGGGTCCTCTGGGCCCCTTGAAAGTTGAGTGGACTTTCTCTTGTTAGATAGGGAAAGTTTTCTTGAATAATTCTGTTGAAGATATTTCCTGTGCCCTTAGCCTGGGCTTCTTCTCCTTCTGGGATCCCGATGATTCTAATATTGGTCCTCTTTATTGTATCCCATAGCTCCCTCAAATTGTGCTCACTTGATTTCTTGAATTTATTGAAACCTATGACATCCTTATTAATTCCTTCTGATTTGTCTTCTACTTCTGAAAGTCTGTCCCCCAGATTATCAACCCTGGGACTGAATGATTCAAGGGAGGTTTTTAGTATTTCTTCTTCATTTTTGGTTTTTGCTATGATTTCATTAATGGCCTCTAATTCTTTGGTGAGATCCAATTTCCAATCTATTTTTGTTTTTGCTTGGGATTCCTGATAATCATTTTTTAGTTTTCTTAAGTCCTCATCAAATTTAATTAATTGATTGTCCAGCTCTTCTCTTAGTTGGTTAATCTTTAATTCACTTAATGTATTTCTGAATTCGTTCATATTTCTCTCCATCAAATTCAGTCTGGAGTCTATGCTTGAGTAGGAGTGGTTCATCTCATTCATGCCTTTTCTCATAATTTCCATATCAGCCCTTAACTGCATCATATTTGCATTGCTGTTGTGTTCAGGAGTCATATTATTCTCTCTCTGTAATTGTGTATGAGCTCCTTCCACTTCCTTGCTACTCTTGTGTTCCATAATGGGACTAGGGGCCCTGATTTGGGAAGTTACATTTTTCATTTGGTTTCTGCCCATGCGCAGATAGGGAAGTGGGTGGGACTCAGTGGTCCCGAAGCTGATGAGAGGCTGGGCGGGCCTTGATCAGGGCCCTGGATCCCAGTCAGGCAACCAAACCTCCGAAGAGAGACAACTCCTCCCCTCTCAGATTGTGGAGAGGACCACCTCTGAGTACTGGTTGCTCCAGCGGGGGAACCCACTCAATTGGCACCAAGAACCGGGATTCCGCCACAAGGGGACAAAGACAGAGCCTGAGGTGCACAGGGCACAGCTGCTCACTCCCCTGCAGAGCCGAGAGCACCTGGGAATCCCGCAGTGGTCCCGAAGCTGCAGAGAGGCTGGGCGGCCCCAACCCGGTGCCTGGATCCCAGTCAGGCAACCAAACCTCCGCAGAGAGACAACTCCTCCCTTCTCAGATCATGGAGAGGACCACCTCTGAGGAATGGTTGCTCCCGCCCAGGAAGCCACTCAATTGGCACCAAGGACCAGGAATCCACCATGAGGGGACAAAGGCAGAGCCTGAGGTGCACAAGGCACAGCTGCTCGCTCCCCTGCAGAGCCGAGAATAGCCAGAACCCCACAGTGGTCCCGAAGCTGAGGAGAGGCTAGGCAGCCCCATCCCAGGGCCTGGATCCCAGTTAGGCAACCAAACCTCCGCGGAGAGGCAACTCCTCCCCTCTCAGATCGTGGAGAGGACCACCTCTGAGGACCGGTTGCTCTCTCGGGGGAAGCCACTCAATTGGCACCAAGGACCTGGAACCCGCCGCGAGGGGACAAAGGCTTGAGCCCTGGGTGCACAAGGCCCAGCCAGCTCCGTGCTCCCCTGCAGAGCTGAGAGCAGCTGGGAAACCCTGCTGTGGTTCTGAAGCCGAAGCTGAGGAGAGGCCGTGACCCGGGGCCTGGATCCCCGTCCAGCAACGAAACCTCCACGGAGAGCTTGGAACCCACCGCGAGGGGATAATGGCGGGAGCTAGTGGGGTGGGGAGGGCTTGGCCCTCTGCTCCGCAGGGGAGCAGAGAGCTGCTGGAGAACCCCGTCTGGGAGAGCCCGAACTTGGGTCCGGCCGGTGTCCAAAGCCTGGATACCGGCTGAAGAGATCAAACGTTTCCAGAGAGTCCTGGCGACGCTGTTACTCGTCCACCATCTTGTTCTGCCCCCCAATTTTTGGTTTTTGAAACAGGATCTTACTATGTAGACAAACGTGGCCTAGAATTTAGTATGGAGTCCAAGCTGGCCTCAAGCTCTCTATTCTCTGCTTCAGCTTCCTGAGCACTGGGATTACAGATGTGCACCACATGTCCAACCCTCTTTGATTCATTTAGTAGTTGAGTAGTAATATGCAGGAAGATATTTTTACATATCCTTACTGCCAGGTCATCCCATTCATTTAATGTAGTAGTGATGCTTCCAGTAGTACTAGAAATAGTTATCAGCTTTCCCTATGAATGCTAAGCTGGTATATGCTCACTAAACTATAACCCCAGTTATCATTTCTTTAAATCTAATATTATTGAGTCAATCCCAGAAACCAAACTAATTCATAAAACTCATTCTTGAAATTCTGCTTTACTCTCAGTTTCAAAATCTGTATTATTCTGGGTGTTCTAGAGAAATAGAAATTATATATATATATATATATATATATATATATATATATATATATGTATGTATATATTAGGAGAGAGAATAGAAAGATCATATAAAGATTTGCTGTACAATTTGTTTAATATGATAATAGACTATGAGAAGTCCAAAATAATCAGCAAGCTGAAAACCAAGAAGAGTTAAGGGCTTGTTCACATCCAAGCTCAAGTCCAATAGTGGGAGAAGACCAATGTTCCACCTTGACGACAAGACAGAAAGAGTTCTTATCTACACTACCTTTTATTCTCTTCTAGCCTTCAACAGATTTTATGAGAGCCACTAAAATTGGGGAAAGCAGTTTCTTTTACTCAGTTTATTGATTCAAATGTCAATCTAATCCAGAAGCACACAATGAGGCACATATTAAAACAATATTAAACCAAATATCTAGACAAACTATGTTGTAAAAAATTTTACACAAAAAGTCTAAGCAATCACATAGGTTTATTTTTATTTTTTATTGTCCATAATGTATTACATTATTTAGTGGGCAAACAATGAGTTGTTATCCCCAATTCCCCAATGCCCCCCCTCCCCATCCCCAATCAGCTGGATATCCTCCACCATGGGCCATCTGGATCAGTCTTTGTGGTAGGGGACCATGAATAAATAGCCTAGTATTCAGCCGGGTTCTCCTGGCCCAAGTGTGTTGTTACTGAGGGTTGTCATGCCTATGGATAGTCTCCCCCACCACAGCTCTCATAATCTTTCCGCCCCCTCTTCCGCTTATTTCCCTGAGTAGTGGTGGGTGAGTATTAAGGATGCTTTAATGTTGTGAGCTGAGGGGTCTTTGTGTTGAAAATTGTTGGTTTCTGTCTTACTGTCTTATCCTGTGTTGATTGAATGGCTGTGACTGTAGGTCCCTTGTTCATCCCGTCATTCTCTGCGGGGTTCCATATGGATCCTCCATGATATGGCTGTGGTGGCTCATCTCTTGCCAGGATCTCAGCTATCGGCCTATGGTCGATTGGTATGGTTAGATGGGCCACAGCTCTCTCACTGCATCCTGAAAAATACAAACACAATCTCCATCAGAGAGTGAGATCAGTATAGGTTAACAAATATACACAATTCTGGATTACCTAGATTCTATTTTTAGTAGCCTCCCCATCCATTGCTCCCATAGTGCATCTTTTCTTGGGAGCCCAAGAGTACGGGATCCAGTGCCTATCTCCCTGAATCCCCAGTTCCAGTCAAGGGATCCCCCTCACTAAGTGGAATATTTGGCCGAATTTAAAAGCTGTTGATTGTCTCCCCCAGGCCCAGGCTCCTCCATTGCACAAATGCTACTTTCTTGGTTCACTGTTCTCTCCCAGTAGGAGGTGTGGTCAGCCTACTCATGGCCGCAGCCTGTGTTTCATGCCAGTGGTCTCTGTTTACTCCAGCTGTCGTTGATCAGCTTCCCCTGGCAGCTTGTGCAGTGCCTTCTAGGACTGCACTAACTGCCATCTGGGGGCTGGTTACCATTCTGGACCTCAACGGGTTTCTTGAGGCTGATCGATGGCATTCTGTGGTTTCTTCAGCAACAGGGTTTTGCCTCAGGCCTGGGGAGGGCATTCAAGAGCTTTGACAGAATTCTGTCTTGTTTTTTGAACCCTTTGGGTCACTTTGATCAACAGCTCTGTGAGGGAGGGAACCGGTGGCTGGGACCAGGGCTTGTCAGACTAATCAATTATTCACAGGTTTAGACATTCTCCCGTACTACTCATGGCCCCTCTTGCCAGTCGATGCCCATTACATGCTCAATAGGTTACAGTATACTCGTGAGGATTTTATGTTTTTGATCCTAATTTGGTTCAGCCTCATGCTTAAGCCATTCCCCTCCCCCCATCCTTTACCCCTCATTTACACTGTAAAAGTTTTTAATTTTGATAAAATAAAGATAGAGTCCAAAAAAAGCAAATCTGTACAGTCAGAATGCAACACTTTTTGTATCTGCTTACATGGATGGCTTGGGAATTGAAACTATGCTGTCAGGCTTTTCAAACAACTGGCTTTAACCACTGAGACATCTTCTCAGTCTTTGATTTTGTCATTTGTTTTTAAATTTTTACCAAAAAGATCCTGTAACTGTGATGTGCTGCCAAATTTATATTTATATTCCAGTCATTTGAAGTGACTCTGAATGTCATTGTACTTTTAAGTTTTGTTCAATCAATTATTTGTTAATAGATAGGAACATGATTGAGCTACACTGTTTTGTTTTGCTTGACTCAACTCTTAATTTTACAAACTTTGTCATAGGATTTTTTTGAAATTTTCTTCATAGCTAATCATGTAATCTGAAAACAAGAGAAGTTTTATTCTTTTCCAATATGTATTTATTATAATTCCGTTTATTATCTTATTGTGCTGCCTAGCCCTTCTACTACTATGATGTACAAAAAAAAGCCATTGTCTTGCTCTACTTTAGGGTAAAAGGAGTCAATCTTTTACCAATAAGTCTGCTAATAGCTGCAATATTTTTATAAACGCGACCAAGTTGAGAAGATTCTCTTACTTATCTAATTTTCTAAAGACTACTTTTTCTCCCCTGATGTAGGAATTAACCAAGGGGTTTGTGCAGGTTAGGCAAGTACTCTACCATTTAGCTACAACGCCAGCCCCTCTAGGAGGTTTTTTTCCTAAAGCATTAATAAGTATGAATGTGCAGTATCAATTGATAAGATCTTCTATTTTTTTCTCCTTTAGCCTGTTGATATATATAATTTGTCTTAGTTTTCTAATATTGAACCAGCCTTGCATTCCTAAAAAATCCCAATTAATCCCTTTTATTGATTGCTTGATTGGATTTATTCACATTTGTTGAGAATTTTGGATCTAAGATCATGACAGGTAGTGGACTGGGCATTTTTCCCTTTGTTGCACTATTTTATTCTGCTTTTGTTACTATTGATATATCAGCTTTATACAATGAATCAGCAAATGAACTATTCTCATTTATTCTTTTAGAGCAGATGGAAAATTGGTGCTAAATGTTTTCAGATGTTTAGAATACTTCTCCAGTAAAATGATTTGTCAGTGAAAACATTTTTGTTTAGTGCTTGGTATTGAACCAAGGGCCTTGTGCATTTTAGGCAAGCTCCCTGCCACTGATCCCATGCTGACCTGGAATGCTGTAGCCCCATGCAAGCCTTGAACTCACTGTGATTCTCCAACCTCAGCCTCCCAAGTGCTGGTACTAAAGGCATGAGCTACCATGCCCAGCTTTACTATATATTTTGTGTTATTTGAGTTCTGATAGTTTGTGATTTTCAAGTAATTGGTACATGTCATCTCAGGTCATAAAATTTGAGTGAGCAGAGTTTTTATAATATTTCCTCACTCTTTTCAGAGTCTATGAAGTTATAATTACACAGTTGATCAAAGAAGAGAGAGAGCAAGAGAGCGAGAGAGAGGCAGATAGAGAGAATGGGCATGCCAGGGCCTCTAGCCACTGCAAAGTGGCTCCAGACACAGGCATCACCTTGTGCATCTGGCTTTGTATTGGTACTGGGGAATCAAACTTGGGATCTTAGACTTTACATGTAAGCAAATTAAACACAGAGCCATAAATCCAGCCCTTGCTCTCTATTTCTGAAGGTTGGTTGGGGTAGATTTTTCTTCCAAGGGCATGGGGTTACTGGCAAGGTTCAATTCTTTGAGACGTATAAAACCAAGGGCCTCAGTTTCTGTCTGGTTATAGACTCAAAGCCTCTATGATCTCTGCCATAGTGGTTTCCTCCATATAGAAGCTGAAGGCTCTGTAGTAATATCTCTATATTTTTGTTTCACTGACTTTCTCTATTACTTTCCTATTTTCAATTTCATTTATTTCTGCTCTTATTTCTTCTGTTTGCCTTGGGGTTATATTACTCTTCTTCAGTTTTCTGAGGTGAGAAAACTATTACCTTGAAGTCCTTCCTCTTTTCTCTTTTTAATATCTAATGCTATAAATTTCCATCTCAGCAAAAAGTCGGTATAGGCATGTTGATCTTTTTTGTTAATTGTGTGATAGTGTGTTATTTTATGAGATTTCTACTTTAATGGCGCCATCTTCTGTTAGCATAGCAAAGTTCATTAATTTTTGTTTTGGTTTTGGGCGTGTTTGTGTGTTCTCTTATATTGTGCTCCTTCTGGCTTTCAATCTTCCTGCCTACGATTCTCCTTCCCTCACTCCTCCCACAGAATGATATGAGTTGACCCTGTACCTCTCATGTTCTAGGTAACTGCTCTACCACTGAGCTACATCCCCATAACTCATGATTTTTTGTTTGCTTGTTTGGACAGAAATTTTGGCTTTTACTTTTTTCCCCTTTAAAAGTCAATTTCCAAAGATTTTCGAATCTCCAATGATTTTTTTAAAACCTCTTTTCTTCTTACAAGCAATATGTTCCAAAAATTGCAACTTCAAATGTTATATGCTTTTTAAGTCTCACTGCTTTACATAATGACTGCACAAGTCTGTATTCCCACCAACTGGGAATAGTGGCTCCTTGTTCCCCATACCCTTTCTAGCATTTGTTTCTTGATGCTAGTACTTTTGACCACAATGGGATGGAATCTTAAGACAGTCAAAATTTGAATTTCACTAATGGTTAAAAAGGTTGCACCGAGGAAGAGGGGCGGAGCAAGATGGTGACCGAGTAACAACGTCGCCAGGACTCTCCAGAAAGGTTTGATTCCCTCAGCTGGTATCCAGGCTTTGGACACAGGCCGAACCCGAGTTCGGACTCTCCCTCCCTCCCGAACCCCTGGACTGCAGCAGATGGGGTTCGCGAGCAGCTCTCTGCTCCCCTGTGGAGCAGAGGGCCGAGCCCTCCCCCCCACTAGCTCCCGCCATTATCCCCTGGGGCAGATTCCAAGCTCTCCACAGAGGTTTCATTGCAGGACTGAGACCCGGGCACCCGTTCACGGCCTCTCCTCGGCTTCGGCTTGGGGTCCACAGCAGGGTTCCACAGCTGATCTCAGCTCTGCAGGGGAGCACAGAGCTGGCTGGGCCTAGTGCACCCAGGGCTCACGCCTCTGTCCCCTTGTGCGGGTTCAGATCCCTGGCGCCAATTGAGAGGCTTCCCCATGGGAGCTGCCGGTCCTCAGAGGCGGTCTTCCCCACCTTCTGAGAGGGGAGGTTTGGGGCCACCCAGCCTCTCCTCAGCTTCAGAACCGCTGCGGATTCCCGGCAGCTCTCGACTCTGCAGGGGAGCCAGCAGCTGTGCCCTTCCTCTGCACCTCAGGCTCTACCTTTATCCCCTCGTGGCAGATTCCTGGTACTTGGCGCCAACTGAGAGGCTTACCTGGGGGAGTAGCCGGTCCTCAGAGGCGGTCCCCTCCACCTTCTGAGAGGGGAAAGAGTGTCTCTCCACGGAGGTTTGGGGTCTGTCCGCAATACAGGCCCAAGTTTGGGGCCGCCAGCCTCTCATCAGCTTCGGGACCACTGACCCCCACTTCTCTATCAGGGCATGGGCAGAAGCCAAAGGAAAAACGCAACTTCCCAAATCAGGGTCACTAGTCCCATTATGGAACACGAAACTGGCAAGGTGGTGGAAGAAGCTCATACAGAATTGCAGAGAGAGAACATTATGACTCCTGAACACAATAGCAATGCAAATATGATGCAGTTAAGGGCTGATATGGAAATTATGAGAAAAGACTTGAATGAGATAAAGCACTCCTACTCAAGCATAAACTCCAGACTGAAATTGATGGAGAGAAATACGAACGAATTCAGAAATACATTAAGTGAATTAAACATTAATCAACTAAGAGAAGAGCTGGACAATCAATTAATTAAATTTGATGAGGACTTAAGAAAACTAAAAAATGATTATCAGGAAACCCAAGCAAAAACAAAAATAGATTGGAAATTGGATCTAACCAAAGAATTAGAGGCCATTAATAAAATCATAGCAGAAACCAAAAATCAAGAAGAAATACTAAAAACCTCACTTG
>PVHP010052602.1:0-11039 GCA_004024765.1 Zapus hudsonius
CACCACGGCTCTTACAATCTTTCCGCCCCCTCTTCCGCATAGTTCCCTGAGTCGTGGTGGATGAGTATTAAGGCTGCTTTAAGGTTGTGAGCTTAGAGGTCTTTGTGTCGAAATCATTGGTTTCTGTCTCACTGGCTTATCCTGTGTTGATTTAATGGCTGTGGCTGTGGGCCCCTTGTTCATCCGGTCATTCTCTGCGGATACCCCAGTTTCATTCAGAACAAAGATAGACAACCAAGACAAGATCATCACAGCGGGGATTCTGGATGGAGGGCTTTGCTTCATATTTCAGCCAGATAGATTTGAAGTGTTCTCCGGTGTGATGAACAGATGCTTCTTGTAAGGAAAACAAGAAGAAAATAGGGAACATTTTGCTCACTTGTTCAAGTTCTTTTGCTGGAAAATATCTCCAGGAAGCATGTTCTTTTATATAAGCAGATGGTTTGGTTGGACAGAAAATACATGGGCCACTTTGCTTTTTTATGTTTTAGTATAAAAAATAGTCTTCGCCTGTGTCTACTTCCCTTCCCTCCAATCAGAATGAATGAATAGCAGTCATATGCTCTGGTATCCATCAAAATAGTATGAAGTTATGTAAAGATAGACTATATTTCCTGTCTTTGCCATTTTTTGTGGTTGCGTAATTATTTATAAATAGTGACATTACCAGAAGACTGATTACAGACTGAGGACAATTTGGACTTGACCACTACCAGAGTCTGGGCCTCAGGTAAGCCCTGACCGCATGTCCGAGGGATGACGATATGCTTTTGTGAAATGGATGACATTCAAGAACAGAAAATGCTAAGGACTCCAGGCTCATGAGTATTGCCTTGATATATTTGAGAGAACGTGTAGAATTGCAGAAATGTCTAGATGGTTCACGAGTTAGCTGTAGAAAACCCTTTACAAGAAGTCTCCTGAAGTTGTGATGTCTGTTGCATGCACATGTATTTGAAGGATAGGGCCCAGAACTGAAGCCTTTCTGCTTGCCCTGGAAGGTTCTTTCCAGTACACCACCTCGACTTTTATTTTTATTTTTATAAAACCCATGTTCTTGGTAATTATCTTCCATGTTGTAGAACCAGCTCTGACTGTGCTTGGAATCCTCCACTCTCATCCCCATGTCTACTCATCCTGGTGGAGGCTAATTCAGGAGACCTTTCTTCACAGTCTAGCCTCTGTTCAGTGATACCTCCAGGCTCTGAATAATAAATAGCAAGATGGGTTTCCAAATGGAGCCCTCATTCTTTCTTCCACTCTCTTCAAAATAATTTGTGTTCACTCACTCACTCACTCACTCACTCACTGACTATTTACTGAGCACTTACCCGGTGTCTGGTCCTGGGTGCACACTGGGTATACAGTAGACCACAGAACATGATGTTTGTCTTCAGAGCACCCTCTTCTCCTGAGGATTTTTCAATAGCCCCCTGAACATTCCCAGCTACTTCCCTGATCCACCCCACCCATCACCACTAGAGAAAGCTCTTTGGCCTTTAGGGGTGTCCCATTGCCTCAGGATGGGGTTACTCCTTATGGGTATTCTCCCATGGCCTCTCCATGTTAAGCCCTCCTGTTCTGTTTGCCACTGCCTACACATGCCTCACCTCTGTGCTCTGCTCATGCCAGGCCTCTCCTGAAATGCCCAACCCTCCTCTCCACTGCTCTAAATCAGACTCTTCTCTTTAGTCCCAACTTCATCAGTTCCGCATGAAGAATTCCCAACTCATTATCATCTCCCCTTCCTCCAAAACAAAGCACTCATTATTTCCCTCCCTGAAGGCTTGATGGGAAAGGTTTGCTAGAAACCATGTGCTAGAAAGTAATGGCTTTTCGTGTGTGTGTGTGTGTGTGTGTGTGTGTGTGTGTGTGTGTATGCGCACACACAATTACATTGATAATGAAGTGGGAGTTCTATACCCTATTCCCAGAAAAGTGTATATATGCAAATATCTATAATTATAAATTAGGAGATTTTGAGCACAAAATTGTTCATGGATTCCTTAGGGGGTTCCAGTTGAAGAGATCTTGTTCTAGACAGTCTTTAAGCTGTTGTGTTTGTTTCTGTCTTTTACACATCCAGAGAAGAGAGAAATTCGTATGAAATATGTAAGCAAAAGTGGTCTCTATTATTATCAGTAGAAGCATGTGCTAAATGACAGGGAGAATAAACAACAGTTGTCTTCCACTGCTTGAGAAAACACCTTCATTTTGACAGGTTTGGAATTGTGAATGTGCTAGAGCTGATTGTTTATCTTTTAGCTGTCCCAAAAGTTGACTCAGCAAAATGAGTTCAGACCCAAGTAAGCTTCATTTCAGCACTGACACATACCACTTTGGAGAGGGTAGGCATTTGATCTGGTCCTGGAGGTGGGAAAGAAATATCGGGGTTTTTCTTACAGAAGATCTACACAGTCAGGTTTCCCTGTATTTGTCTTTTATGGAACAATTGGGGAGTGTATTTCTAATAAAAGGATGATGCCTTTTGCTGGTAGGAAACAACTCAGGTTATTCTTCCATTTTTTTAAAGCGGTGAAGTCAGCTTTGTTGTTCCTGAGTATGCTGAGCAGGTGCCCGGGTCTTCTTTCCATGTTTGAGCAGAACAAGGATGGACATAATTTCCCAATGGAAATGCTAAGTCTGCAGCCCACCTGTAACAGGTCTAGGGGTAACTGGGTGTGGTTGTGAAGTGCTTCTGGTGATCTGGATGGACTTGCACAGTTGCAAAGGATCTCCTTGGTGGGAGAGGCCCTGAGCCTGCAGAAGTCTTGCCAGTGCCATGGACAGGTGTAAACTCGTGGGATGCTTTACTTGGTTCAGTTCCTTATCAGGAGCTTAGATTTTTGGTTTCTGGCTTCCAAGAATATCTTAAATACCTTCTCATTTCCTAAGTCTTTAAGATATGATTGGCAGAAGCAGCAACACGTCACCCCTGCCCTTTAGGTTGTAGGAAGTTCTGAAAAGCAGCTCAAAGGAAAGACACTGAGCTGCTGTAGAGTCAATGGACAGTGTGATCTCTCTCCTCTGCCATCTGGCTCTTGTTGAAACAGAAAATTTGTCGCCACATCTAGGGCATCCAAAAGTCATGCTGCTGGCTAGACCCTGACAAGTCCAAAGCTCAGATCTCATGAGGACCACGACCCCGAAATGTCTAAATTACACACAAATAAAGGGGATCACTGCAATAATCAAACAACTCATGAACTCCGATCCTTCCACTGGGAAGAAGGTAGTTAGAGTGAAATATTCTTATTGTAATTTGGAGTTTTGTGCATAGTTTAATAATATCAGCAATGAACTTGATAGCTACCTAAGATTAAAAAAACCATTGTCCCATATTACAGCCTTAATAATTATTTTGAAATAATCCAACTGTAGGTTAATGTACATATTAATCATAATCAATTAATTTTATAAAAAGTAGTATTGCTGAATGAGAATAACTTAACTGCCTACCCTCCATCAGCAAGCATTTATTTTTCTTTATTCACTTTTACCCTGTGGCTGTGGAATATTGAAACTTTCATTGAAAGTAGTATTTAAATCTTTTCTTTCTTTAGCACTTAAACTACCCAGTGTTGTTTTAAAAGATGGGGTGTGTGCTGTGAATTGCCTGGAAGAGTGAACATGGCTAACAGTGTTGACTGGGCCCGGGAGTGGGGAGGGAGGTTATTGATTGCACTGCCTCCTCTTTAAAGACACCTGTGAGGGTGAGGTTTCCCCTTTAATGGTTGTTCTGAATTGAAATGTTCGTTCATATTTCCTTCTACCCTCCCCCTCTCAAGAGATTCTTTTAGGCTTGTTGTCCAAATTCAGTGGTTGTATCTTAACTTTTAATTATATTTTATGGGTTTTTTTGGCAGCATTATTATTAAAGACAATGTCCAAGAATTTGATGGGTCTCTGCTTCAGCAGGGAGACATGTTTGGGTGACTCCTGTCAAAATGATTTTGCCTCCTGTGATATGCCTCAAAGGATCAGGTCATGCTGAGTATAAACAGGGTTTTGGCCTCTGGTCTGAACCATACCGATGACAGCTCAAACATTAACTTTGGTGACAGTTGGGAAAACCCTGTGGGTTTCAGTGAGAGAGAACAGAGAAGAAAACAGTAACCAGTACTGATCAGCTATGTGATATGGCTGAGTTAGAGACCCGTCAGGTACATGGACCATTTTCTAGGTGGTGATGTCTTAGGAAAATAACAGAAAGCACAAGCTTCCAATTAAAAAAAAATATGCAACCTACACAGGGAAGGATTGCCTGTGGATATCCGTATGGACAGTGTGGGAAGCAGTGAAGGAATGTTTATCATACACTTAGTGCTCGTGCAGGGAGTATTCCTCTGAGGCTTGGGAAGTCAGAGGGCGGCTCAGAGGGCCTGGTCCAAGTGTGATCACTCTGTTAAACTTGGAACTCTTCCAGTTATTCAAGTGTGGCATTTCCTTTTCATTTATAAATTGAAAATGTATGCAGTGATTACATTTTATTTGAGACAAGTTTTTTTTTAAATGTTTGGAGACACTCTAAATCATCCTTCTCTAAACCTTTGTCTGTAGCTCATCTGATTAGTAAAACTGTGTGTGTGTGCGCCCCTCAGTGGGTTTATCTATGATATGTATATTGGTCCACGCCTATATATGTTCATGTATATGCTATTCTACTGATTTATATTATACATTAAAAAACACAAAAGGCGTAGACATTTTACAAAGCATATTGTCCAGCACTTGTAGAGTTTAAGAAATAGGACAAGGTGTACTTAGAGGTAGGTCTCAGATGGCTGTAACTGATAGAGAATGTGTATGTGACATTGTGTGCATGGCTTAGGTCAAGGTATTTGCTTATATTCACTTAAAGTAGGTACTTTTGGTTAGGAGAAGGGAAGATTGCATAATTCGATGCCACTTTTACACTTTTACAAAAGCTCTTTTGAATTCTTTTTATGGGAACATTTGATCTAGAAGGCCCTAATTCCTCCATAACTTCACAATCCACTGACATAAGCAAAACAAGAAGGGAAGAACCTAAATAATAAAAATGTATTATTGCCCAAGGATTTCAGCACCCACCCCAGAAGCACATTTGGCTGATCCTGGTATCCATCACCTCGTTGACTCTGTGTCTGTTCTGTTTGTTTGTAACCTCATGTATCCAAATGTGTGTAAGATGTCCAGGTTTATTTTCCGATGTCTGAGATGGCAAGGGTGCATTTTGGCATGATTCAAACCTTTTAGGGGCTGATGGTGGACACTGATTTGAGACATTTACCTGCACATCTATTTTGCATACATGGTGTATAGCATCTTGCCGATCAAGGCTGCTGCAGAGGCATCATTCCAGTGTTTATTTCTGGACCTATGAGTTACGTTAGCACAGTAATTGTCAGTAGTTTATAAAGCCATACTCAAACTTGTACACTTGATTGTAAGATAGATTTGAATTGTGCACTATGTTGATTACTGTATATAAATGTGGAAATTCTGTACATTTGGTCTCATTGCTGTCTGTATTTGATGTGTAAATGATAACTAATGGATATGAAAAATCTTGCTGTGAATGTCTTCATTCCAATTAATTCTCTAGAAATTTGAATGTTTCAACCTCATACCCATGGGAAAAATCTGAGAATTTTGCATCTAATATACTGGTAAGCAGTGGCCTCTTAGATAATTAGAAGATTTTACTTGTAAGACTCTTGTGGAACAAGGTAATGAATTTTTTAGGCATATAACTTTATGATAGGATAGTTTTCTAAGAATAAACACAGCTCTCCAGAATATTCCATCCTACCCTCTCCGGATCTCCCTCCATGCTTCATGTGCCTCTCAGAATAGTGTGAGGGGTGATGTAATGCTGGGGACACATCTTGGAGCCTTTGCTGTGTCTCTAATTTACCCACTCCTCCTGTGTAACCATTGTCTCCATTAGGTCCCACACCTCTTCAGTAATGTAAATATAATTCCCACTTCATAGGTGAAGAAAGAGGCAAACTTTCATAAAGCAGAATAGCTAAATGAAGGTCATGTGTTAGGGTCAGAGATGCACAGTGAGGTTTTGGAAATACAAATGTTATTTTTAAGTGTTCCATACATATGTGTTCAGAGTTGAGCCTCTGTTAGAGAACTGGACCTATAGGCATGTTGCGGACTTTGGAGACATGTGTGATGCTTGAAATGTTACCTTAAAATTTAACCCCCTAATATTCAAACATTAGCTTGTACCATTTAGAGCAGATCACAGTGGGGAAACATCTAAAACCACATTCCAGTCATGAGACTACTACATAGAAACAGAAAGGACTCCTGAATGCCATATTCTAGAGAGAATGGTTTGGGTTTTATGATTTAAGAACTCCTGGGCTGGGGATATAGCTCAGGCCTGCCTCAGGTGCGTACATGCTTGCACACACACACACACACACAGACAGACAAACACACACACAGATAGACAGACAGACAGACAGACAGACAGACACACACACACACACACACACACACACACACACACACACACACACACACACACACGACCCTTGCTTGGATCTCGAGCACCACAAAAAATGTTTAAGAATTTTCTTCTTGGGGTTGGAGAGATGACTCTGGTTCTGTGCAAGCATAAGGACCCAAGGGGGCCCAATACCACCTGAGTTTGATTCACCAGCACCCACATAAGCAGCTGGGTATGGCCACACACACTTGTGAATGCCTGTAACCCCAGTCATAAGGGCATCAGAGACAGGTTCAAGAAGATGGCAAGCTCCAGAATCAGTGAGAGACTCCATCTCAAGGAAACATATGGATGAGTGACGGGAAGAGGAACCTGCTGTTCTCCTCTGGTCTCTGCTGCATGGGGACCAGCATACACGTGCATACACACCCTTTCTCTTCCTCAACCTATAAATCCTAACCATTCAACCCTGCTTATTAACATGGACCCTAATCAGCAATATTCGGGGCTTCATTTATTTCTCCAACTTCATTTGGCACCAGCCTTTTCTGCAATATGTGGAGCTCTTGGGCTGCAGGTGTAGTTTCTGTCCTGTTGTGGGAGGCTTTGCTGTCCTTGCCTTTGAGGTCACTGGAGGGAAAGGGCTGTTTGCCCATCCATGCTACAACCCTGTTAGAGGCGGGAGAATGAAGACTTTGCTGCCATTTTTACTGAGGGCTTCTTTCCTCGTGTATTTTTGTCCTTTTTTTCCCTCTAAAAGGAGAGGCAGAAGAAGAGCTGGAAGAGTATCCTTGGCCTCTGAGGAGCTGCCTGTTTTGTTTGTAGATGATGACACCATCAGCCACAATTAAGCACTTCCCAGCTAGGCTGATTCCTCTTAGCCACAGAGTTTTCTTTTAAAAATGACCAAGGTTAAAATAGCTTATCCTCTGGATGAAAGGGACTTTTGGAAAACAAAGAGGAAAGAGAGAGAATCTCTTCCCCAGGGGACTTCTTTTAGGCCTCTCTGTGTAGTGGAGAGAGTGTCTGGTGTACTGTACCCGCATTTGTAATCTGGACACTCAAGGGGTCTACAGTAGAGGCATCCTTAGGATGACAATTTGCAGTTTGCCTACCTGGGGGTGGCTTTGGCCTGGGCAAGTGTGCTGAGTAACTCATCCTCTGCAGTGTGTCCTGGTAAATCCTGATTTAAACAGAAAGCCCAGGCAGCCTTGAAGGGAGAGTGTCTGAGGTCTGCATGGAGCAGCAGCCCCAGGTCCCTTGCCCTCCCTGTCTGTGTATGCTTGTTGAGAACTGTGGCTTCCTTCTTTGTCCCCAGAGGCTTCTCTCCAGCCAATGTCATGGACTAATCAGTGACATCAAGTGGTCCAGAGTTGCTGGGGGCACAGACACAGGCAGGGAGTTATGTGAGGAGGGGTTCTGGGACCAGCATGGAAACCATCTCCAGGATGCTGCATGAGTTGGAGGAGGGGCTGATGCTCACAAGAGCTGGACCTGATTTCTATGGTGCAGAGTGAGGCTAGAGGCAGGGGCAGTGGGATTGAGCAAGAGGAGTGGGACATGGACTCCAGCCTGGAGGGTGATGAGGTTTCTCCTCTAGGGATACTGCTCTCACATGTGGGAAACATGGAGAAGAGGATGGGCTCAGGAAGGGGGCAAAGAGTTTGGTGTTAGGACTGAATTTGAGGATCCAGTAGGAGGCGGAGGGTGGGAACATTTGAAAGTGGAGAAATGAAACCACAGCCCTGAAGGGCTCATTGAAGATTTTTCTGCCTCACTCCTTGATTTAGGATATCTCCTGCCATCTTCTCCTATCAGAATGGGATTTACATTTTAGCTGCTTCTGGACTCAAGACAGACTCCATTCACACTGGTCCTCTGGTGTCTCCAGCTTGCAGATCACAACCCATCACAGGGTTTTTTACTCTTTCACCCTTTTGGGCTCTGCTTCTTTAGAGAACATGAGTCCAGTGGTGAAGATGAAGATGAACACTGACCCCATCAGTAGTTGAAGGAAGACAGGAACACACACAAGGCTGACTGCATGTAGATGCTGGCAATAGATAATGCCCTAGGCCCCACTGAGGAGAGAGTCCTTCTGTGATGGTTAGATTTTGTTGTCAACTTGATCTTTTTAATTATCTTGGGTGGGTCTCTGAGAATGTTTATAGGAAGGCAGCCTCTCAGTAGGGGGCAGGATGTAAAGAAGCTCAAAGGAGCTAGAAGTAAACATCCTTTCCTGTGTGGGCAGGGCAGGAAGGAAATTCCAGAGACTCAGGAAGACATTAAGTCTGGGATAGAATTGCAAGACCCCACCCTAGGGCTATTTAAAGGTGAAAGAATTCTCTCCTTGGCCCTCCTGCCTGTTTGCTGCTCTGTGTGTATGGTGTTGGTGATGGGTTTCTCTCTCTGCTTGTATCTGTGAAAGAGGGCCAGCCTCTTTCACTTTTACGAGACTTCCCCTGGATCTGTAGCTTGAATAAATACTTTCCTCCCCCAAACTGTGCCTGGTTTGAAGATTCATCCCAGCGGCTTGTTACATCTTCCAACCTAGACACACAGAAGCCCATGGGTGTCTTTCCAGGCTCTGGATCTCTCCCCATCATTCTCTTGCCCTCAGAGGACTATCAGTTAACTGATCTTTCCAAGTCAGACCACCTCTGTTGTGCTCTGTGCCTACTAGATGATAGAACAGAGAAAACACACCTTTCTTTGTTTTTTCATTTTTTAAAATAAGACATTCAGAAGCTAGGATGTCTAACAAAAATGGTAGTGTGTGTGCCGCATGATCTGAATTCTAATTAATTATGATTATATGAGGTTCTGCTGTGTCGTCCTGAGGTGACAACTGCTCCGAGGGCTCTCCACCATCAGCCTCTTACACAGAAAAGCCGAGGAATGTAATGAGGCATCTTCGAGTGCAGATGGAGTATGTCTGCAAGACAAGGACCTGGTTTTGCTCAGTGACATTCTGCTCCCTGCTGGGAGGCAAGTGGTGTGAGTTGATGGTGGGTACATAACATGCCTTAGCACTAACGCAGGGGTTAATGGAGAATCCATTTTATAAAGCAGACTCCATTTTTAGACTTACTTCCCCCTCCCTAAAGAATATCTGATCACAAAGACCAGGAAGTAAAAAAAAAAAAAGACACCATATAAGAAAGCATATGGCTGTCCTGGAATGTGGGCTGGCCCTGGGATGTGGCTCCAAAAAAGTAACCAATCAAGAGGCATACAGATACAGAAAAGGAGCCAATAAAAATACCACACACCCTGTGACCTAAGCTGTATTATAATTAGATAGCTTCTGTCCATAAATACCCTGCTCCTTTGTTCTTCCGGGCTCCATCTTGCCTAGACATTCATCTGCCTGCTTGTGGAGCCCGACTGCGCAGCCGAAGAATGAAATCCTCTTGCTTTTGCATCTGCTGGTGTGGTTGTTGGAGTTTTGGGGTACGCTCTCCTGAGAGAGGCCTTGGGGGGTCTTTCATTCCCTTCCTCCTTTTTTAAAAAATATTTTATTTATTCATTTTTCAAGCAGATAGATACAGAGAGAGAGAGAGAGAGAGAGAGAGACAGCACACCAGGGCCACCACCTTGTGGGTCTGGCTTATGTGGGTGCTGGGGAATTGAACTTGGGACCTTAGGCACTGGAGGCAAGTGCCTTAACCGCTAAGCCATCTCTCCAGCCCTCCCTTCCTCCTTAACAGGAGCCTCCAGAAGTCACTGCAGCAGCTCTCCTCTGAATAGAGTCCTGGGTCACTACTTAGAGCCCTGAGGATGGAACGTCGTGCGACCCATCCCTGAAGCACTTGTGGCTGTATCCTGAATAAACATTTGTTTTCTTTTTTGTGCTCTTGTCAACAGATGCTTTGTCTCTAGGCAGGGCTCCCTTGCTAGCTCTGGGATAGCTGATATCTGGTGGTGGGTATTATTAAGGGTTTGTAGCCTTAATACAAATATTATACAAATATACAAATACAAAAATACTGTAGCAAGTGGGGGTCCAAGGGGACTCCACAATCCCTTCTCCCTGCAGCAACTCGGGAAAGATTTTTTACAGGAATGGACAAATTCCCAGGTAAAGACAAATCAAGTTGCAAAGGACTATCCCAAGTTTGAAGTTTGACACGACATACTGTGCCGAGACAGTTGGTAAATTACTCACAGAACAAACCACAGGTGACTGAAATATGGAGGAGGATTTTTTTTGTAGGCTCAAGTGGTTTATGCAGCCTTTAGCATACCTCGATGGAATTACAGTTCCATAATTCAAGTGGCTCCTGCTTCTTGACACACCTATTCCACGGGTATAAATTCCAAATCATGCCACGGTTGGTACCGTGTTTCCCTTCACTGCTTAACTCTTCTGCTGCCCAATAAAATCTCTTGTCAGTACCTTCAGCATTAGGTGTCTTCATCTCCAATGTCAAAGGCACAGGGACATCCCACTATTTCTTTGTGTTCTATTGTTTCTATATATTTAACCTAAGAGTACATACATTAAAATTTAATAGGTTCCTCTTGAGGTTTAAGAAGTTCATTCCTTTAGCGGTCCTTTTTTTTATCCTATAGGATGCACAGTGTG
>PVHP010052603.1:0-11047 GCA_004024765.1 Zapus hudsonius
TTCCCTTCCACTTCTGGTATGAATTTCTTTGGATTATAAGGGATAGAAATCAACCTCAGATTATTAAACCACAAAATCCACTTGTATGGCTCACAAAATCAAAAAGGCTGTTTTTTACAGAGCCACAGGAATGACACCTAAGGGTATCACCAGAATATCAAAAGCATAACCTCCTAAGTGCTCTCGTCAGAAAGCCACCAACCACCGGCAGATGGCACTGCTCCAGCAGTGCTAACTTCCACCAACTATTAGATTCATTAGCCACACCAGGGAACAGGAGAATAAACAGATTCAGTCACTAGAGACATTGGCATACAAATGATATCTAAAACTCAGAGAAATTGATAATTATTTATCTTAATCATATTTTTCCTCAATGAAAAACTTACAATATTCATATTAGCTTCTGGATTTGTAATGATTCCTTTGTTATAACCACGTATAGGTCCAGGAAGAAGTAAGCATGCCACTGCTAAAAGCTGCCACATTTGGAGTCTGCCTGGGGAAGGAAATGTTAATACACTTGTCATCAGAGAGAAATTCTAGAGGTGACCTTTGGCGTGATCTTTTCATCGCATCACAACTGTGGAGAAGAACAGAAACATGTATCCAGGTCATGTTTCAGCAAGTAGTGTATTGAATTATTCAGGACTTGTTTATTGAAAATCCTTAAATGATGATGATTTAGTAAGGGAAAGAGGGAAAGAAGGAACAAAGAAATGGAAAGAAGGAGGATGTAAGGAAAATCATCTAGGTCCTTAATAGGTAATTAGGTAAAAAAATATAATTATCTTATAGAAAATTGTAAAGACCAATATACCTATCAAATCACATTTCATATTTGTAAGTATCAGATAAACTATTTTTTTTAAACTTTGTGGCACCTTGTGCATTCACTTCTAACACTGAACTATGCCCAGCCCCATCTGATAAACTAACTATCTTTTCCCATCTCTTACATGAAGTAAAAATAATAATTTGGAGAAGACAAAGATGGAGACGGGGAGAATAAATCAACTGTGAGTGAAAATTATTTAAAGATTCATTCTGGTCAAGTCGTTAATAGGTAGTTAGTGAACATTGGCAACATTTTCTAGGGCATATATTTGTTAACCAGTCTCACAAATCTAAATGCATTTGTAGTTTTCACTCAAAAATTCTAATCGTAGAATCTAGCTAAAAGAAAAATAATGCACATATATGTGATTTTCCATGTGACATATATCCATATCACAAGGAAAATTATGATTTATTTTATATTTTAATACAGTAAAATTTTCCAAAATAAAATATTTGTGAGTGTCTGGGGAAAAGGCTCAGCAGCTAAAGGCTTTTGCTTGCAATGCCTGCATGCCTGGGTAATAATCCCTAGCCACTCACATAAAGCTGAATGGACATTCATTTCTAGCAAGAGACCCTGTTGTATACACACACACATAGACACACACACACAGAGAGAGAGAGAGAGAGAGAGAGAGAGAGAGAGAGAGAGAGAAATAATGTTTTAAAAGGTTGGTTGAAACAAATTATGAAATAGGGAAAATCAAAATTTATAGCAGTTTAAAATATTATGTTTAAGTTCAGTTCAAAACTTTCCCCTGAAGCCATGGGTTGTTGCAGGTGAATCCCGGGGCTGGAGGTTGGTCAATTTGTACAATGAGCTGTTGGTCAAGGAGTCCCTGAAA
Source organism: Zapus hudsonius (assembly GCA_004024765.1). NCBI lineage: Eukaryota > Metazoa > Chordata > Mammalia > Rodentia > Dipodidae > Zapus > Zapus hudsonius. The sequence continues at coordinate 1,686 of PVHP010052603.1, forward strand.
CAATGCCGGCCATTGCCAAAGCACTTGGTTACCTACCAGAATGAGAGGGTAAGACCCTGTTGCAGAAGACATCACAGGCTGCAGCTTTGGGACACTGAGCATTCAAGATGGAAATGAGATAGAAACTATTTCTTTGCCAGAGAGCTGCCATAGTGCTGAAGGCTTTATGCAAGTAGATGGAGGTAAAAGCCACCCACAGTATGAACAAGCAGTGGATCTTGCGAGCTCCAGAATCATCCAGCCAGGCGAGATGTGCAATAGTGGCACATATGTTATGGGGCAATCAACTGCTCTCTGATTGGAAAGAGGCCCCACTCAGTGAGAGGACATTTACCCTGATACTGAGAACCATTCAAAACCTATGGTTTGGAAGATCATAGACTCCAGAGGGCAGCTTTCATGGTCCTTTAAATAAATAGAGATCTAATGCCCACCAAACATTCTTTCTTCTCAGTGTATATGTTTTAGCCCTTTGATTAATACTGGTCTCACTCTTGATTACAGAACATTTCCTTTCTGCTTTTTATTTCTTTATCTTTTTTTTTAAGAAAAGGAAGTGAACACCAGGATTCACCAAAATGACTGAAAGAAAAGAAATCCCAATGCTAAGCAATGGATGAGTAATCTTTATCACTCTTCCAGGCCTCAGGGAACATTCTAGAGGTAGTCACAGAAAGAACATTAGCATTCTTCTCACTGCTAGCCAGAGAATCATCCCTATGATGCCTCCGATGAGACTCAAAACTTATCAAGTGGAAAATGAGAAGGAGGAGAGCTCAACATTAAAACTTTCTGCTACACCATCAAAGTTTTAGAGGACACTCAGTAAGAGCCACAGGGTGTATGGGCAGACTTCATGGCACTGTCCTTCCAATATGAACTGTCTGGGGTTTACAGATACCCCCACAACACCGTCAAGGTTGGAAATGCATCAACAGTATGACATGGAGGGCAGAGGGAACAACAAAACAGAGGAAAGATGAACTTGAAAGGGGAGTCCTCAGCACAGGGAAAAGAGGGCAGAAAAGGATCAAGGCATGGACCCATGATCAAATTATTTCATGTTTATATTAAAGTTGTCAATAAAATATATAATTATTTATAAAAAAGATTTGCAACCTTAATGAAATTCCTGGAACTTTGAAAATACTAGAGAAAAAAATTTAAGGTATAAGTTTATTTATAAAACAAACTTTACTATCTCAGGAATTAATAACAAAAATTGAGGAGTAGCATTTCATGAAACTTAAAAGCTAAAAGCTTCAGTGCAATAAAGGAAACAACGTATTAAAGAAACAGCCTATAGAAAACTGAAATGAGAATTTGGGGGTTCCTTGTCAATACACCAATATGGCAACAGGCCAATAAATTTAGGGTACTACAGAGTCTTATATTATGAATTTAAAGAATTTAAATCCATAGGCCAGAGGGTAAGGTTTAGAGAGCTTTTTATTAGATTAAGAGAAGAGGAGGAAGTCCAGGTAGCTCCCTCCATAAGGGAAGCGAAAGGGTTAAAGGCTATGGGGGAATAGAGGTGTGTGGGTGTCTCCTCTCTCTCAGCTTGAAGGGAGGCACCAGAACCTGGAAGTTCTGGAGAGATGATTAGGTAGCAAAGAGACATTGCCCTCCTTGGTAAGTATATTTATAACCATATTGTCGTGGGCCTTACCTTCTGGTTCAGGTGAGCCAGAGTGAAGGCTTCTTGGTCTGGGCTAGAGGGCTGGCTCAAGAAGAGGCCATCCATGATGCCAAATTTTAGGGCTGAGCTTAACCAACCACAATGTCAGGATCAGATGGAAATTCTAGGAAAGGGGAATTCCTTCCCTGGGAGGGACTCAAATTATGCTTGGAAAAACAGGTCTAGGGAGCTCCTTTAGCCAAGATAAAAAGAGAAGCCAGATTCTTCTCTGGCAAAGAGAAGGTTAGGCCCCAAGACATTCCTGATTTTTACTTTCAGGGGCCCAGTCACCCTAACTACCTCAAAACTAAACTGAAACTACCATATAGTCTAGCTATACACACTTCTAGGGTCATACATGAAAATATACTCGTTTTCTACATCACTACTCTCACTGCCAATGTATGAAATCAGCCTAGATTTCAGTGACAGATGAATGTATAAATAAAAATAGATAGATAGGAGAATTGGAGATCATTATGTTAAATAAAATAAGTCAGGCTCAGAAACCCTGGATATTTTCTCTCATATACAGAATTTATATTTAAAAAAAGCTGAGATGAAAGTGGAAGGTGAACTGTTTGAGAGGAGGAAAGAGACCAGTGGGAGGGGGGATGGGGAACAGGTGACAGTAAAGAAGGAGGCAAACATGACAAAGTTTATGATACACAAGGATGAAAGTGCTCATTGTGTTATAAAATGATTATGTGATAATCATTTTAAGAAACAAAAAGTATGGTTGTATGTTATATGTGACAAAACAGGAAGCAAATTGTGCATTTAGTTTATAATGTAACTAATTATAAGCAGGCAAAATATCGGTTTTAATTATGGTGACTTTTGAGAGTTTAATATATTATCATTTCTTATATTCAATATTACTTTGTCATAACAAAGAAGTTATTATTGTAACAGAAAAAATATAAAAATACAAATAGTATGTGAGCAGCACTATTCCATGAGCTGGGGACTCAGATTTAATGCAAAGTAAGCAAGCTTGGCACCAGCTTTTCATCCTGACTTCAGATTCGATATGATCAGCTGACTCACCATCCTGGTGCCATGGATTCCCTTAAATGATGGACTGTAACTCAAACTGTGAGCCAAAATAAGCCCTTTATCTCTTATCTTTTGTTACAGTGGGAAAGGTAACTAATAGATGAGGTGGCAATGAAAAAAAAATTAACTTGTGTCTCTCAAGACACTGATACATGCTGATTGTGTGACCTTTGGAGGAATCTGAGTCAGTTACTAGAAAGTAAGCCTTGGGTCCTTGGAAAAGAACCGATACAACTCTCCTCTTACATGGAAGACCTGGAGACCCTTTGAGAGCTTTTAAAGGTGCAGGAGAAGGGCTGTGTGGTAACATAATATTCTGCTTCTAGGGAAGAGCTCAATCTAACCCTGGGAGTGGCCAAGAATGTACTAGTCATGAAAGGCTCTTTTACAGTCACGATCGTGACATATAGCCCATCAGGTAACTTTATTCCAGTCTTCTGTAATGGATGTGGATATAGAAGGGTGACACACCCAAGCAGCATGAGTTTCTAAGTTCCATTTTGAAAGCAGTGGCAGGTCCAATCCAAACAGGTTCTTTTCAAGCACCTCTCACAGCAGTGCCCCTGACTGCCCTGCCCCGTTTAAACTTCATCCCATAACATGTAATATTCTGATACATATGCCTGGTTTAGGTACCTCTCCATTTATTTATTTGATCTGTTCTTTTTTGAAATTTAACCTTTCACTAGTATATTATTTAGTGCTGGAACCCAAGGACTCTTATATGCTAGTCAAGCCTACCACCAAGCTGCATCTCCAGACTATGTAGCTTAACTGTAGAAAATATAAGATTTCATAATGAATCTATATGTATTGCTTTGAGCATATTTAAGCCTCCCCATTAACCACACTTACTTTCCCTCCTCCCTCTCTTACTTGATGTTTTTCTAGTACCATACACACTCTCCTATTCCTCCATGTCATTTTTTAAAAACCCTTTAGATTCTATATAAGATAAAAAATGTAATACTTGTCTTCCTGAGTTTGGTTTATTACTTAATGTGATGATCTCAAGTTTCATGTGTTTTTTTCTGCAAATGGTATGATTTCATTCTTCTTTAAAGCTAAATGATTCTCCATTGATATAGGCCACATTTTCTTTATCCATGTCTTCTTAGATGAATTGATTTATGTTCTTTTGTTTACAAAGAAGATTAATTTGATCCACAAGGAATACTTTTTTCCAATATTGATATGAGATGACAACTAATTATTTTCCCTGTTGGGTTTTTTTTAGCATCATTTATATGATGCAATATTGTAGTAACTTTTCCTAGGGAAATATGGTCACTGTCTATTCACCCCAGATAGAGTACCAAGGATGCTAGACTCAAGTCTAGCTTGGTGAACCAATGAGTTTAATTGGGGTTATTAAAGGAGTGTGAGTGAGGGGGACCTACAAGAGCATGAACGACTTACAGTCATGTATATCACCAAAGAAAAGCCTCTAGTCAGCAATTATAAACCATTTACACATCCTTGGAGAGATTGAGCTTTGTGAATCTCATGAGCAGGCTTGTGAGACCTTTGTGCTCTCCCTCCTGACCGCCTTATAAGTCATCTAAGCTTTACAAGCCTCTTATGTGATGCCTCTCGGACTGCTCCCAAACCCTTCATGTGCTGCCTTGTGAGCCCTCCCTGCCCTCCACGAGGAAGTGTTAGTGGGCCCATGCTTGTGAGGGTCTCCTGTGGTTAATCACAGCTTCTCTGACCCCATGACAGTAGTGGCCTTGCCATGTGTACATGACTGGGTGACTGTATGACAGTGTTCCACTATATATATATCACTATATATATCATAATAATCATATATATATATATGATTATTATGATTATAAAAAGTTTCCTGCTGGGAGGTGGTAAGGTGTGGACTAGTCAAGAATGTTGACCATGCTTCCACATAAGCTCTGGTTAAGTACCTGATTATTGAGCCATAGAGTTCCTATAATGGGGCAATGAGATGCATGGGAACAAGGTCTCTACTATTTCTAACAATATGTTCAGCTTTAAAGAAGGAAATCATTTGGCTAAAGAAGAATGAAATAATTTAGCTTTAAAGAAGAATGCAATCATACCATTTTCAGAAAAACAGGTGAAACTTGAGATCATCACATTAAGTAATAAACCAAATTTTGGAAGACAAGTATTACACATTAAAAAAGATATGGAAGGAAGAGAATATAAGGTACTAGTAAGAGGGAAAAGAGGGAAAATAAGTGTGGAAGTGTGGTTAATGGGGGTGTCATGGTTTGATCCAGGTGTCCCCCACAAACAAATGAATGTGTTCTGAATGATCTATCCTCAGCTGATGGCAGTTCAGGAATTACAACCTCGCTAGAGCTGTGTTGTTGGGGGAGGGCTTATGGGGGTTATAAGCCAGCTTCCCTTTGCCAGTGTTTGGCACCTTCCTGCTACTGTTTGCAGTGCTGTGGCAGAGGTGATGTCCAGCCCTTTGCTCATGCCATCGTCTTCCCTGCCAGGATGGAGTCTCCCCTTGAGTCCGTAAGCCAAAGAAACCCATTCCTCCATAAGCTGCCTTTGCTCAGATTCTTTCTGTGCAGCAACTAGAAAGCTGACTGCAACAGGGGTGCTTAAATATGATCAAAGAAATTATATATAGATAATTTCACATGCATTGGTTTGATAGTCATATGCCATAAATATGATATACTTGAGAGTCATAACTTTCAATTCCTAGTTAAGGCTTGACAAAGTTGCATAATCAAAATGTTAACTAACTTTTTAAAATATATTTTTCTGAAATTTGTTTCTCTTAAAATTTGACTGTTTCAAAATCAATTGATTATACTATGTGAAAATTTATAAGGAACACAGGTGAAGAAATGTTTTGGTAATTATTTCTTTCTCAGTTCACTATCTTAAAAAATCTGTATAGTACATGGAAGGATTAAAAATACAAATAAGCCCAATTCAAAACTTTTCTTTTCAAAATTTCTTCAGGAAGGCAGTTCCTCACTGTGAAAGTAGCTACAATAGTCTTATCAGACTTTTGTTGGAAAAAGATGTTAGGTATGCTATCTCTTGTCATCTCTAATAACGGTGATTTGTTTTTCCCTCAAACTATTGCATCCAGAGTCATGGAAGGGCTTCCATAAGAAAAGCTTCTTAGTGAATCTTTAGATTCATACTATTGAGGTATCTACATAAAACAATGTGTGTGATATGTAGGCACCTCTCATAGGTAATACATTTATGCACTGAGAGTGAAATTAAGGATACTCATTTTTCAAAAACAGATTGTCAAAAAGTATAGACACCTTGTTCCCGTGCATCTCATGGCCCCATTATAGGAACTGTCTGGCTCAATAATCAGGTACTGAACCAGAGCTTATGTGGAAGCATGGTCAACATTCTTGACTGGTCCACACCCCACTTCCTAGTAGGGGAACTTTCCAAATGTTCTGAAATGGAGCAAGAATGGAGCAATACGCAGGTACAGAAGCACTCCGGGAAGTTCTAATATGATTTGGTTTAGAAGGTACATAAATCAGTATTTTCAAACGGCGCTCCGATGAATGTTTTGTGAAGAACCTTATGTTAATGTGATGGCCTATTTCCACAGAGGTTAGGGCAACCCAGGAAAGTCTGTCAGACTGTCAACTTCAGGGAGCAGAAATGGCCATTAGCCATAACTCTTGGGTCCCCAAATCCACCCCTGTGTTTACTGAAGACACATACATGGTGTACAGTAAATGTCAGTTATGCCTGTAATCAGTTATGTGACTCCATTAGTCAATTTAACTTCCATCAAAGTTAGTTTACTTTTCTTTGTCATTGCAATTACATCAACTACCTCATGTTTAGTATACGATGGGAAATTCTGATGCAATAAGAAGACAGATATTATCTATAACACATCTAACAATGCTTGGCTGTTGTGATGGTTAGGTTTTATTGTCAACTTGATCTTTTAAATTATCTTGGGTGGGTCTCTGAGGATGTTTGCAGGAAGGCAGCCTCTCAGCAAGGGGAAGGATGTAAAGAAGCTCAAAGAAACTAGAAGTAAATATCCTTTCCTGTGTGGGCAGTGCAGAAAGGAAATTCCAGAGACTCGGGAAGCCATTAATTCTGGGAAAAGTTGTAGGCCCCACCATAAGGGTATATAAAGGGGAAGAAATTCTCTTTGTCCTGCCTATTTGCTGTTCTATATATATGGTGTAGGTGATGGGTTTTTTCTCTCTCTCTCTGCTTAGACCTGTGAAAGGCCAGCCTCTTTCGCTGTTACGGAACTTCCCCTCAATCTGTAGTTTCAATAAATACTTTCCTCCCCCAAACTGTGCCTGGTTTGGAGATTCATCCCAGCTATGTGTGGCCAACTACGACAGCTGTCAATTAATGGTGTTGTTGTTACACCACAGCTTGTATTATTCAATGATTCTTGAAGGTATGTATGTCTTGGCTCTCTACCTGCTCCAATGATTTCCTAAATACAAAACCACTCTTTATATTTTTCCTGTATTATATTCTTATCCTTTTGTGTCTAGCCATCCTTATACTGGATATGACACAATTCTTTTGATTGAACTGTCAGGGTATTTTGTGTCATCACTACTTCTCAAAGAGGGTCAAGCAAGAACAACAAAGAATGTCTGTCTCCCTAATGCATCTACCAATAATCTTCATTTTGACTATGTAGTATAACCTGCTCACTTGATCCATAATTGTATGCCATAGATTTAGCTTAATTGGCATAATTATTTTCCCATACCAAATAAGTTTCAATTTAGAGGTTGAGCAAGAACTATTTGACTGATTTTTTAAAACTGAGTCTTCATTTTATACAATTATTCTCAAGATAATAAAAATTTCTATTGAATATATATTGAATATATATTGATATTTTGAAGTTTGACAACAATGTATCCCATCAGAATATTAGCACAGAGGAGCACTATTGTCTTAACATATTTGAACATAAAATTATTAGTGACAAAACTGAAAGTGTGATTGGTTCAGAAAAATTAAAACATTCTCAGATTTCCTAACAAGTTAATCCAGGACATTAAGACAAAGACAATGAGAGCATGCTCAAGAAAATTTAAGTAAGATGTATCTAAGGCATTTTTACAGCCTAAAAAGGCTGGGAAAATTGTTATTAAAATTATATTTATGTTAATAGAAACTAAGAATAATTATAACTTCTCCACTAATGGTGACATCTTCCTTCTTTCCCTTCCTTCCTTAATTCATTCCTTCCTTCTTCCTCCTCTCTTTCTCTTCTTTAGTTTTATTTTTTTGTCTTTGAGATAAAATCTTACTATTGTAGATTTGGCTGGACTGGAACTTGCTGTGTACACCAGCCTAATTTGAAACTTTTGGTCATTCTCCTGCCTCTGTCCCTTGATAGTTGGGAGACACTACCATGCCTGGTTCATCTGTTCTTCACTATTGAGCTCAGAAAGATAAAAACAAGAAAACTTTTTAATTAAGAAGGCAGTAAATAATTGCATAAAAATTATTTTGAAACAATTAAAAGTTATCCAAATTTAGAATGAATTAATGATTACTACTAGGCTATACAACAAAGTGGAAGAGCCTTCTCCCTATCCCAAGGGAGAGAGAGAAAGGGGAGAGAGGAAGGAAAGAAGAGAGGAAGGAAGGCAGGAAGGAAGTGAAAGAGGGTAAGAGGGAAGGAAGATTCGTTTGTAATTTAAATGACAAGTCTAGACAGTTAGGTGCTGCATTTTTTCTCCTTTACTTAATTAACTGTGTTTGAACAATTCCTTCAATTTAGTTCTTGGTTAAGTAATAATCCAAGGAGATGTAAAAGCCACTTAAACTACGTGTTTCTTTACTATTCTTGAAATATTAGCAGAAACATATGACTAAAATGTGTTCAGCTTGTTTCATTGTGCAGATGAGATCACACCATTATTTTTCCAGCTGTTCATAGAATAGTAGAAAAAAAAAATACTAGGCAAGAGCCTGAGATAATGAAACAGGTATTCAGGATGAGATACTAGGCTGGAAAGGTAGCAATAGTTCTCAAAGATTAAAAGGTAAAAATCATTGAACTATATAAAATAGCTCAAATATATTATTTCAATAAAAGACCTATTTCCAGAAGGGAAATGGGCTTCAAGTAAAAGCAGTAAAGAATACCATGTATACAGTATGCACAAGAAAGCTGCTATTTATGTCAGATTTAGTAGGCTTCAAGACAATGAGTATTCTTAGAGATAGAGGAATATCTTGTAAATGTTCACTCATCTGAAAGACAAATGTCAGTTCATCAAGAAGACAAAGCAACTCTACATGTGTACACTTCTAATTACAGACCTTCAGAATGCCTGAAGGAAAAACTTACAGAACAAAAGGTCATTGGCTCTTTTGCTTCTAGCCTTTTTTGTCTTTCAAAGAAAAGCATAGAGACTAGAATTCTTCTTGCCCTAGTAAGGTCATAGAAATTAGAATTCCTGTCATGCAAACCATGGCATAACACCAAGAAGGATTGCTCCATCCCTTCTCCCTCCTTTCTTGATGACTGACATTCCAGAAAAAACCTGTCACATGCCTGGAAGGAAGGATGTGCTATACAAATAGGCTTTGCTGGGTTTCCCCTCCTTGGTATATTATCACTACATTATACCCTTGTGTCCAATGA
>PVHP010052604.1:0-11066 GCA_004024765.1 Zapus hudsonius
GGAATGAAATCTACAGTCCACCCTTGGTTCACATTTATAATATTTCTGACCTTAGACACGTCACATTTTCTTTTTGATCCAGTATCCTGATCACAGCACCTCAGAACACCAAGAAACTTACATCTAATGAGGATGTGTAGGACATAGTTAAAACAGTACTAATTTTTTATATTTTATTTATTCATTTTCAGGACGACATATTATATATATATTATATATATTATATATATATATTATATATAATATATATTATATATTATATATATATATATATATTATATATATATTATATATATAATATATATATATATATATATAGAGAGAGAGAGAGAGAGAGAGCACCAGGGCCACCACCTTGTGGGTCTGGCTTGTGTGGGTACTGGGGAATTGAACCGGGCACCTCAGGCACTGGAGGTAAGTGCCTTAACTGCTAAGCCATCTCTCCAGCCCAACAGTACTGAATTTTTAAAGCCAAATGAGATAATGAGATGTTAGATGTTTGCAGCTTCTACATTCTAAATGGGAGCCGGGCATGGTGGTGCATGCATTTAATCTCAGCATTTGAGAGGCTGAGGTAGGAGAATTGTCATGAGTTCTAAGCCAGCCTGAGACTATATAGTGAAATCCAGATCAGCCTGAGCTAAAGTGAAACTCCACCTTGAAAAGAAAAAAAAAATCCAGTTGGGGTTCACCCAACCCCACTGTGTCCCAAACACAAGAAAGACACATACTTTTTGCTTCCAGTCCTACAATTCCTGTTGCATTAGCAGGTGACAATCAGAATCTAAGATTCAGGACCATGCAGCACTTGAAGCAGACTATAGAAGACAGAACTTATATTTTGAAGAGCATAGCTGAAATAAAATAATTATTCTATAATCTGCACTGTAGAATTTTACATCCCAAGATTAGAATCCAGTTGGTAGGGACTGTGCTGAGATGAAGCCCTGAGCCGGTACAGATGGAAAGATCCCACACATTTCGTAAACAAGATCAAAGGACTGGCATGGGTATTGGAGTTACCAGAAATCATCAGTGGTGGGATGCAGAGAAGAGGGGGCAGGTGTTATAATCTTCAAGGAAGGAGGAGGAGGAGGGTGGGCTTCGGCTGACTCCCTACGGAGGTGTTAGCAGGCGGAAGAGTCTGATGATGTAAGCTTCAAAGCTGAGCATTTAGTGTCAGATGGTTATGTGTGGAACTGATAATGTAAGTAAAAGTGTTTTTTAAACTTCAAAATAATACAACATCCATGAATATTAAGCAAATAAACTGAATATAAATTAAAGGTATTTTAGAACTGACCTGGGCATTTTCTGTCATTGGCTTTAAAATATGTAACTCAACCTTATAAAAACGGCTCCAAATTATCCTGAGAAACATTAACTACCTTTCAGAAGGAAAATAAATAAAAATATGGGCTACAAATTGATATATCTGGGAATAACAACAACATGGGGGAAAGGCAGTAGAGACATCAAGTGTGTGTATGTGGGGGGGGGCGCAGGGTAGAGAAAAGATGAAAATCAAAAATTATTTTATTGCTAAATTAAGTAACCAATTCTCGATTCTCATATTCAGCAAAATTCAGTACCATTTGCCATAGCAGCCATGTGGACTTTCAGAGCTCTCACACTTGGCTTCGAGAGCATTTTCCCTTCATTTCCTCCTACCTCTCTGCTCACTCTGCTCAGACACCATGCAAGTTCTCCCTCAGCTCCTGGGCTCTGTATCCTGCCCAGTGTCATTGGGATCAGCGTGTTGGCCTCCTCTGATCCTCACTCACACCTGAAGTGGCCTTTGCATAGCTACAAGCGCCATCCACAAACCGAAAACTGTAAAGCCTGAGTCTGCACATAGAAGCCTGTCGGGCCTGAGTGTAAGACCTGCCCTTAGAGTTATCAAAAGTTAAGATGTTCACACTCAAACTCTGGATGCCTAGACTCCCAGCTTGAAAAGGCACTCAAGAGAAGCAACTTTATCCAACACCACATGATAGGCTCCTATCACATGCTGAGCCTGTATTCCAGGAACCATGTTCTAGTAATTCAGGGCAAAGACACCCTTGAAACGTCTTATACATCTGCTCTTTGCACCTCCTCAGGCCGACGGCCTCATCTACTTCACATCTGAGCATCCATATCATGAACATCCCATGCCTCAAGATTCTGTTCATTTCTTGATACCTCCACTGCTCTGTCCTGGTCACTTCTGAATAGGACACTGCTAAATTCTGGTCCATTGTTTTCCTTGGATAATTGAACCATTCCATAGCCTGGTTTAATATCTTCAATTCTTCCCTCTCTTGATTCTTTTCTTCAAACAATGGCAAAATCCTATCAAAATCACAATCAGATTTTAATTGTTCAATGATCAGTGTCTTTTGATGTCACTCAAAGTACTATTCAATGAGCATAGGTTTGCTGTCCATCTCGTCTACTTCCCTGGTCTCATTATTCTATCACTGCTGGTCCTGCTCCCTGGACACTGTCTTCTTACTATTCTTCCCAGAGAAAAGCATGCTGCTTGCTCAGGGACCTTGTACTTGGTGCTCCTCCCCCTGTAGCTCTCGACCAAAATGGATTGTAACTACAATGACAAGTGTGTCTGAATTCATCAAGAAATCTGCTAAGGGCCTGGAGAGATGGATCAGTCTCTAAAGCATTTGCCTGCAAAGCCTAATGACCTGGATTTGATTCCCCAGTACCCGCATAAAAGCCAGATGCAAAAAGTGGCTCGTGCATCTGGAGTTCATTTGCAAGCTACAGATTCTGGCATGTACATTCTCTCTGCATCTCTCTCTTCTTTCTATCTCTTTCTGCTTGCAAATAAATAAATAAAAATAAAAATAAAGAAATTTGCTAAATTTCATCTGGACCTAGAACCCATCCTTGGCTATGTCTTCCAAAATATAACCACCACTGTCTCACTGGATTCTCTCTCACATTGCTGGATTCCTCTAACATTGCTCATCTTTGCATGGTTCATGAATAGTAACTGTTTATAAAGTGGAGAGGGGGTGCTTCTGCCAGAATTCTTCCAGAATTTTAGGGATGGATAGCCTTTGACAGAGCACAGGATAACCCCCAGTGTGGAAAAAAATGAAAATAAATCTACTGATCAACTACCCAAGTTTTTGTTCATCACCTCTTCTTGGATCTCTGACGGGGTAGATAACCTACCACAATGGGTCAGGCAGTGGATTGTAATTTATGTGCTCGCAGCCTCCTGATGGCCCTGTAAGCATTATGCAATAGTTTCTTGAATGGGAAATAAAATGGTGTATTTGCTGAAATAAGTTTAGGCATAGAATAAACAGCAACTGAAAACACAGCTAGAACTAGAGCTACACAGCTACCTTAAACCAAAATATGTCTTAAGGAGAACTTTCTGAGATTACCAATTTCTAGGTCTGACATTATTGACAGAGTTTTATGGTCCAAACTTGGTTTCCAATGAGAACCAATTATTTTAACAATATCTGTCTTAAAAACCAGAGGTTTTCGGGTTTGTGGAAGTCCCTTCACTTACTGATTATTATAGAAACTTTGCTACAGTTGGCCAAGGGAAGAAAGCAAAAATTCCCATGGAAAATCTTCTAATTTCAAACAATCAATTTATAGGACAGTAACTAAAAGTAAAAGCAGAATCAGTTAATTAAGCTTTGCAGTGGTAAGGAGCTCATCTATATCCATGTCCTATAACAAGGTTCCCAAGCTTAGAGCCGAGAAAGCATCCATTTACTGGGCCACAGCTTTAAAGTCCACTGGTGCCACCAGGAGTGCATATTGTTTTCTCTAATATCATAGCACAAATGGTATCACTTCTAGCAGTTCCCTTCCAGCTCAGTTCTTTCAAAGCTGTTCAGAGTTCGGGGAAAGACCTCACCATTTGACCTGCTTCATCCTTAGTATTGTCAGTTTTCCTCTGATCATGCTGATGGCTGAGACTCTCCTCTTACCCACGCACCACTACTGCAGGACACTCTGTTTGCAGTTGCTTGGGAATGACTTCTTTAATTAAAATTGAGTATGTATAGTCTGACAAAGTACAGACGCTACAACATCGATTCTAGCTGCTCATGCTGAGCGAGTGTGACATGACAGATCAAAGTGTGTGAGTGTGGGCAAAGGGACAGGAGAAGTGTTCTTGAGTTTTCAATGATAACACCAGGTCAACATCCTGCTGGACCCCATCTGAATCTCTGGTCTGAAAGGACACCTGATAGCTGTGGTCTTTTATAATGTGACATCCATCTTCATAAGTGCCCCTGTGAAGGATGGATCAGGACCAGCAGAGTCATGAGTGACTTACCTGACTCCCCTCACAAGGGAAGATAAATGACATCAAGTATACCACCGTAAGTTATCAATTGTAATTTCACATTTATGTCCACTGGCACAAACACTCGGTGGGCCTTTTCCCTGACCCAATGGTTTCCTTTTCAAAATATCTTACAATAACAACAGAGAACACAAAGCGGATGAAAATGCTAAAGCCGTCACTAGCTGTCCCCGGTCAGAGGGCACCTCAGCAGACCATCTCTCAGTGGGCTGTAAACTGGCCAGGAGCCTCAGAATCAGGTTTCCACGTGTCTCTGGCTGTTCTCACTGTGAAAGCCTCAGAGACCCCCAGATGAGGCACCACTGGCCAATCCATTACTGTCAAGGTAATCCACAAAGTTCCCATTCATACAACCAGCTATTTTCATGATTAATTATATTTTAGGAGGATATTCATTAACCTCAGGTGTTAAATTCCTTTGTTTCTAAGCCAGAGTAGGATTTAGACAACCAAATGTTGAAAATGCCACCTGATGAGGGACGATACTCTGCATATACCTTATAGCCGGAGGACTGGGATATTACGTACAGTTGTTTATAGGTGGTGCTATTGAGGGCACACAGGACAGAAATGTCTTCACATTCAAACTTCAGCCTTAAGTTCCCATTAGGGAGAACTACAGTCCCCTGGATGAAATCAACTAGAAATTTTTTTTTTCTTTCCTAGATTACTAGATAGTCAAGTATTCTCTGTGTCAAAGCAAATGGCAGTTTGATCCTTGCCTCACATTACCTGAGCCTAACTTTTTATCTCCTTCCTTAGCTCTTCTTTCCATTTACTGGTGGGCACTGACAGCTTTCTAGTTGCTGCGCAGAAAGAACCCAAGCAAAGGTGGCTTGTGGAGGAATGGGTTTGTTTGGCTTACGAACTCGAGGGGAGACTCCATCCTGGCAGGGAAAACGATGGCATGAGCAGAGGGTGGACATCACCTCTGCCACAGCACTGCAAACAGCGGAAGGAAGGTGTGCAAGGGGAATCTGTCTTATAACCCCCAAAACCTGCACCCAACAACACAGCTCTAGCAAGGTTGTAATTCCCAAACTGCTATCAGCTGACAATCGATCATTGAGAACACATTCATTTGTTTGTGGGGGACACCTGGATCAAACCATGATAACCATGTTTTCTTTTTTAATTTTTATTTATTTATTTACAAGACGAGAGACATACAGAGTGAGAGAGAGTGTGAAAGAGGAAGAGAGAAGAGAAGCAGAGATTATGGGTGCACCAAGACCTACAGGCACTGCAAATGAACTCCAGATACATGCACCACTTTGTGCATCTGGCTTTATGTAGGTACTGGGAATAGAACTCTGGTCATTAGGCTCTGCAGGCAAGCTCCTTAACTGATGAGCCATCTCGCCATCCCCAGTAACCATATTTTTTAACCTCACTCACCCACTCAGTCTTATGACATCATTGCCTCAGACTGACCTCTGATCTGACACTCCAAAGGCTATATTCTATACAGGCCCGTGCCTCCATATTTGTCTACCTCAGTTCTACTAAATGATTCCGTTCTTTTTCCACAAGTCTAGGTCTTGTATTACAGTGTCTGGATTGCCCTGGGCCCATTGCCTGATCTGTAACATCATCACACTCATCTCCAGCAATAACGTCCTGATATGCATCTTACTGAACATTAACTGATTGACTACTAAAGTTATTAATTACCAGAAATTGCTCTAGGCACTGTGTACTCTGTGCATCTTGAGAGAGGAGATGTCTTACTTGGTGGAGCTTAATTTTGGGGGTGGTGTTAGAGATAACAAAGCAGCGTGAACAAGAATGTAGAGTGATGAGAGAAGGAAATGTATGGCCGTCATTTCGTGATGGTTCAGGCAGCTCCATGGTCCCCCTCCCCTTGGGTGGGAGGTGTCTCTGGCCCAGAGCCCAAACCGAGAGGCAAAAACTGATTGGTCAGGTATAAACCAATCAGCTGTCTCTCTGACTTACCTGGGAGAACTTTTAAAAAGCTTGCCTAAAACAAAGGCCAGTCTTCTTTTTCACATGTTGTTTTAGAAAGAGGACTTTTCATTTTTTCCAGGTAAGGCCCCTCACCTCAGCCTTTAGGCTGGCGTGGGAGGGGGGCGCTCAGGATTCTTTTCCACATAAGCCTTTCCCTCTGGAATACCTTTTCTTCTTCTGTTTGGCTGAACAGCACAGATTTTATTAAAATCTCCCCCATATGTTCTCCACACACTGGTGTCTGGAGAACTCTGTAACTCCCATGTTCCCTTAAATAAAGTCTCCCACTCTACCTTAATGTCTGTCTATGATTTTAATTCTTTAACTTTATAGACAGGAATCCGGGTACTCCTTATATTTTGAGGTGCTTGGAAATGTTTGAGCTGGGCATTATCTAAATTCTAACACCCAGCTCAGTCCTTACAATTTGAGCTTAGTTCATCTGGGAAGATGCCTCAAATAACGGGGCATATGTCTGTAAGAATAATAAGAATAAGCTCAGCTCTAAGATAATCTCAAAGAAAATATGATGAGATGACAGAGTAATGAACCTAGAGACTCTGGCTTTAAGGACCATGTCCTTAAAGACAAATAAGGTAAAAAAATGAATCTGTTACAAAGGAGGTAAACAGGACAGTAACTGTGGCTAAAGGAAGAATTAGTTTCCTGTTGTTGCTGAAAGAAATCACCACAAATGTGGTGACAGAAAACAATAAAAGTGAACCTGCTCTCAGGCAGGTCAACATTCCCACACAGATTATTTTTCTGATCTATTCAAACTCGGGGTGGGGGTGGAGGGAGGTTCATGGTGTATACTGTGTACTGTCAGGCCGCCTTCACTTGGCTCTCATGTTTTCTCCCTTTGTCTTTCCTGTCTGCTTTTACATAAGGACAACTGTTATCCTATTTAGAACAATATCATTTCCACATCTTAATTCATATTCTAAGTGCTCTCTTCAATGAGATCATCTCTGCATGTTCTGGGGATTTCAGTGTGGACATTTTGGGGCCACCATCCAATCCACTATATAAGTAGGTTTTGTTTCCAGGGCAAAGAATTCCTTTGTATTCTGTGCGCAATGGGAACCCCTTGGAGAATTTGACATTGGAAAGTCCAGGAGTCTGGTTGAGACTTTTAGAACCTTCACTGGGACCAGCCATGAGAACCGAGGAGCAGAGGCAGCAGCGCTTGCAGGAGTGACAATGGGCGCTTTAGAAAGAGGCAGACAGTTGGAAATTTCTTTGGAAGTTGGAGTCAAGAGACTAAGCCTGGCTATTACATATGGGATGGTGGTGAGATACACCAAAAATTGCCATCTGCTACCTACCTCTGCAGCTGTCCCATCCTCCCCGCTGTCTTAGGGCATAAATATTGTCCTCTGCAGGCTGATCCACTTTCTAATCCCTGTGTCTTCTCTAACTTTGCACGGTTTTCCTTACAGATGACAAATTTCACAAAACAAACCTGTTCCAGTTCTTTGTCTTACCAGTGAAGCTCTCTGAGGTATCCACATCTAAACCCAGGTGAAGAACTCTGAAATGTCAGGGATTTCTACATTTGCTTCTTATTAAAGTGACTGACATCCCTGTAGGAACAGGGCTGAAAAAGTTTTAGAGATGAATTTTCCAACACTTGCTGTCTTAGAGGCACGTGGGTACCATGTAGTAAACCTCTAGGAAGCTCACCTCTAGATTCCTTATACTTCAGGACCATCTGGATTAAAAAAATTGTCCAATCAAAATAATCTCAATTCTAATAGCTATGTCTTTGGAACAAAGATGATTTCAAGTGAAGTACAATGGCTACTTTTAAATTCTGATAGAGAACAAAGCCCCACTGTGTTCAGAAGAAGTTCATTAAAGGTAAACATACACCATGATTTATATAGGAAAGCTCCACTCATGATGGCCACATTTTCCCGTGGAATAAGCCATTTTAGCAGAGTGAAAATGGACGACTTTCATATCCCCTGAATTCTGGGAAAGAAAAAGACAACATGGCACATGTGTTGTTATTTTTTCCTGCGTGCCTTTCCAGTGTGTGCTGTTTTTATAATACTTGCCTGCGTGTCTTCAGAGTTGTCTTCTGGGAAATGACCATCCAGCTCACTTTAAATAAGACCCATTCTTTCTGAAAACTTTCAACATACTAAATTACATTTATTAGCAAGCATATACTCGACTTATCAAGTTAGTAAGTCGTCGGTTCTTCTGTTCCCATAAGAAGTAAAATCCAGTATTTCACAACTTAGAGTATTTAAAGACAGAACTA
The DNA here is from genome assembly GCA_004024765.1 of Zapus hudsonius. Taxonomy (NCBI): domain Eukaryota; kingdom Metazoa; phylum Chordata; class Mammalia; order Rodentia; family Dipodidae; genus Zapus; species Zapus hudsonius. Next base: position 8,583 of record PVHP010052604.1, read on the forward strand.
CTAGAACATAAAAGGCACCAAGAAAATGTATTCTATTGAGTGAGAAATTTGCCAAGAGTCAGGCTGCTGTTCTCTGCTTCTGGGTTATATCATGTGGGAACCAGAAGATATGTAGTGCAATATATCAAGGAAGAAACTTATTAGAAATATATGTTACCAGCCAAACATCCATCAGCAAATGGAAATGCCTTCCAGACATTCATGCTGATATTTAGTGGTGATTTTATGTTGGTTTGTTTACAGGAGAGCTACTAGTCTCAAGGAATCAATATCCAATCGATTGTGGTGGAGAAAAAAAGTAGAAAAAGATCACGGTAAAAGTGTGACTGAAGAATATTCATCATTCATTCATTTGCTTATCAATTTTTTTAACCTTAGACCACCTAAATCCTCCTGAACCCACAATGATCGAATGGTACAGAGGAACGGATCAAACAGTGGGCCGTGAGGAATCTTATTAGTGTGCCCTGTAGAGTCCATGGTCCAACCAAAAGGGAAAATTCCTTTGCAGGCGAATATCTAGTGATCTTTCTTTCCCCTCCCCTCCCACCAGAAAAAAATGAGAATCTACCTGGTGTTTTTTGCTTAGAGAATCTGGTCAACACAGTAGTATCAGATGCTGAAGAGAACTCGGAAACTGGAGTTAGAAAAGCCATTCCTAGGGTAATGAGCACGAAGCAGCAGGCATTTTGAAGAGTTTATTTAGAAAGAGGAAACGTCTGCAGAAATCAAGTGATTAAGATGTGACACTCAAAGCGAACTCTGAGCGATCTCATTAGCAGGGACTAAGATTAGTTTAGGAATGCAATCAGAACCCTGACCCAGGGGCCCGAATGAGCAGCCTGCTGCAGGCCAGCTGTTTGGAACCCACTGAAGATGGAGACGGGGAAACCTCTTTGAACAAGATGAAAAAGAAATCTGCCCTAGAAAAAGGAAGAGTCCCCCCTCCACCCCAAAGAAGGATGGACCAGAATTCTACGTGAACGTTCTGCTGCAGATTCTTCAAAGCTCTCCAGATGTGCTCATGGAGAGCAAGGGGCAGGTATGTTTTATTCCACAAGGAAGATCCGGTCACTTGCAAGCTTTTGCACAAATTCTGGATCTTTACAAAATTCCCTAAAGGACTTGCACCTGCCTGCACGTAGTCGCCCCCACCTGCTTTCTGTGAACTAGTGCTGTCTGTGTCCTCCCTTTAGGACTCTGTCTTGACTTTCAGAAAATGTAAGTTCTGTAGCTTGGTGCCTGAAGTCTCTCCTGAAGCTCGGACAGTGTTTGTCACATAAGCAACTCAAACATTTACTGAATGAAATGATGGAAAACAAGAAAGCTTTTCATTTCTTCATAAAATCAGAACCTAAGCTACACCTTGTGTTTTATTATTTGAATAAGAGAATGGAAGAGCGGAAGATTGCACCCCATAGTCACGCATTCCAGAGGGGATGTCCATTTCCCTTGAGGCAGCCAGAAGTTGCTCATGACTTTGTCCTTGCAGCATAGACATAAGTGGACCAGGGGCGGATGAGCAGGCTGAGGGCAGAGTTGAAGTAGGAGTTCTTCCCCAAACAGATGTGCTGCAACATGCTGATTCTGACTTTATTAGGAAGCGGAGGGAAAATTGTTAGAAAAGGATTTTTGTGTGAGAGCTCGAGAGATTGCTCAGCACCTAAAGACACTTACCTACAAAGCCTTCTGGCCTAAGTTCAGTTCCCCAGTACCCACAGAAAACCCAACACACAAAGTGGCCCAGGTGTCTGGAGTTCATTTGCAGTGGCAAGAGGTCATCGTGTGCCCATGTTCATTTTCTCTCTCTCTCCCCCAATTACTAATTAAAAAATAAATAAAAGATTTTAAAAAAGATTTACAGAAGGGCTTTCCTGAGAGCACTTTTACTCATGAATGAAGAGCACATTTTGTACTTATTCAAAAATTAAAGGCAGAAACTCCTGTTTAACATTTTGTGCATGTATGTAATTTTATACTGAACAATTTAAAGACTCTAGGAAACTAAGAACAGATGATTTTGTATGTTTGAGCAGAGTGTGAAGTTGAAAATTAACTTTGTCAGTCGGTTCTGCTCTATGAAAAGTCCTGATACAGGATAACTTGGGGATGATCAGAATTTATTTCTCATAGCTCTGGAAGCTAACAAGTCCAAGACCTAGGTACTAGAATTGGTTCATGGTAAGGGCCTGGTCTCTTCTAAAGTAATTCAAGATATCTCTTCATTTCTGCATCTATGCGTGGCAGGAAAAAATACGCTAATTCCATTCAAAAAGTCTCTTCCTTCATGTCAAACCAGCCCCTGGAAGGCACCTTTTAATGCTATCACATCTGGTCCTGGTTTCCAACATAAAAATTTTCTGGTGAGGGGTAAGGATGGTTAAATTTTGTTGTCAATTTGACCTGTTTCTGTTTTGCAATCCACAGTAATCTTGGGTGGGTTTGAGACTGCTTTCAGGAAGGATTAACTAAAGAAGGAGTTCC
>PVHP010052605.1:0-11041 GCA_004024765.1 Zapus hudsonius
AAGAAGGATGGGGGTTTAAACAGTTCTGGACCATTCGCAGGGACAGCAAGCACAGCTCCTCACCAGGCTGTCCGCTCGGGCCAGCTTGTCCTCAGCCAGTCCCCTGGGACACAGCCTACGTTCCTTCTGCTCCAGGCTCTCCTCCCACTCCTGCAGCTGGACCACGCTCGAGGATGTCCTGAGCGTTGCCCCTTCCTCTCAAGATGTCTTTGCTGTTTTGCAACCAAGTCTGCTGTCAAAGGATTCTCAAGAATCCCTTCAGCTGAAGGTCACTGGTGATCCTTTCAATTTAACATCCTTGTAAATAATGTCATTCGGCTCATCAGAGTAGCCATATGGAATTCCTCTGCATCTGCCCTCTCTGATTTTCCCAGCTAATTCTTTATGGTTAAAAGCTGTAAGCGGAGGCATAACGCACACAGCTCATAGAGCAGGCAGCCCCAGCGAGCAGACCCTGGACCACTGCAGGGAGAGTGCCGAGAGGAAGGGCCTTGAGACAGTTATGCTCTCATCCTGGACAAGCAGTGGAAGCCAGATGGTCTCGGGTTCCAGAATGAGCACAAGATGAGCAGGAAGGGGACAAGGCAGCAGTGTGGGTGGGCAGGAGTCATCGTTGGCTGCAGTCTGGGGTGCAGCAGGTCTGGAAGGTAAGCCTTCCAGCTCCAAGAATCCTCTGTGGTCAAAGTCCTTGATTCACTCATGCCCCCAGCCTGGGCAGAGAAGGGTCCAGATGGCTCACTCCACCTCTCAGCACCATCCCACTTGGACAGACCAGGTGGGAGCCCCATGAGAGTCTGGGATTCTAGATAAGGTGCTGTCGGGAGGTGTTCTCCAGGCCCTGGAGGGGGAGGGAGACCTGGAAAGAGGCCAAGGCTAGAGTGGGGTCTGTGATGTCTCTGATGGAGCAGGGAGGTGGGCTTGAGTGGCTCCATGGGCACCTCTGAGGAAAATACAAAGGCCGGAAGTATGTTAGACAGCATGCTATAAGCGTCCATAGGGAAAGGAGTCAGCAGAGTACATAGACTATCAATAAGTGATAAAAGGGTTTTGTTTTGACTGAGCTCTGGGGTGGAGAGCAGCAGAGTGAAGACTGGACTTTCCCTGAATACAGTGGTGTGCCTGACCTCTGCCTGAATGCAGCATGCTACTTCCTCATGGCCTCCAAGGGACATTCTTGAAGCTCAACAGCTCCTTGCAGTGCTCCCTCCCTGCCTGGCTGTGGAAGTCAGACTTAAAAAAAATATTTATCCATTTTCAAGCAGAGAGAGAGAGAGAGAGAGAGAGAGAGAGAGAGAGAGAGAGAGAGAGAGAGAGAGAGAGGGAGGAGTGAGCACCAGGGCCACTACCTTGTAGGTCTGGCATATGTGGGTACTGGGGAATTGAACCTGGGGCTTTGGGCACTGGAGGCAAGTGCCTTAACTGCTGAGCCATCTCTCCAGACCTGGAAGTCAGACTTTTGAACTCAGTTGGTGTCATGAGCAGGTGTCAAGCCCTTACAACTGGTGCTGTGAGCAGGATTGGAACCTCTTCCAAGCCCAAGTCAAATGCATGAATGGATTTTAAAAGGATAAGTGTTAAGTATACCAGATCAGATACCTGTAAAAAGATCCATTCACAAAAATAAGAATCACCTTATAAATGAATGTGTGTATATGGGTGTATATGTGCCTGCATACTACTGAGGGTGGGGTATCCCTTCTGCTAAGGAAGCACTGAGATCTGCTCCCAGCCTGATCAATTAATTTTTACATATAGAATTTTCTGAATCCTTTGCTTGAAGCCTAGGTCCCAGATGGTTTGCCCCGGATACCAGATAGTGTCCTGAACTGAGCAGAAGGAAGAGTCAAGCCTGGTCTCTGTGTAGACCCACCCTCAGATATTGTCACCCAGATCTGGCCAACTACGATATATAAAAATGTGGGTCCCTTGCTTAGCACAATTGTCTTCTTTCTTTTTCTTTTTTTTAAAAGACAATCCAGAAATTAAGACTGTGATGTGAAACCTCAGTTTTTATGTCACGCTAATTCATGTCACAAATGTTAATCACATGAATGAGCTGCCGCCCCTGGTTGACAGGCTGTGGGGCCCTGTATGAGCCTTAGCATCTACCAAGCAGGCTTGGGTCTGGTGAGACTAGAGGCCCAGAAGGGTTATTCCTGTGACGCCTGCAAGCCATTAGGTGGAGGGGGGCAGGTACCCCTAGATGGTGCCCCCCTCAAAGATGGAGCCACCCAACCAGGTTGAGAGGGCCTGAGGCAGAGGCAGTGTTAGCCAACGGTCTGCCAGCCAGGGCCGCTCTGCTTGGGGACAAAGGGCACATGGCTTTGAAGAGGAGTGTTGCAACAATGACAAGAGCCTTTACCACCACTCCCCCCGGGAGAATCCTGTCCAGTTCTAGAACTCTCCATATGGTTTGTCTTTCCAGATGAACTCAATGCATGTGTCACACAGAGCCTGGGAGGGAAAACTTAGGCCAAAGTCAGGCTACCTAAGTTCTGGGCCAGATTTGGGGTGTGACTAAACAGATTTCTCTTGTTTTGGGGGGTCTGGTTTTCTCAGCTGTAAATGGGAACAGGTTGGAATAGATGTCTCAGGCCGTTGGAGCCCTGGCCTTCTGACTTTGGGCTGACTCCACACAACCAGAGCATTAGGCAAGGGCCCTGCACTGCCAACAGCACTACACGGCCAGCTCTCAAACAGCCCATTCAACCTCACTTCTCCTCCTGCGAGCACCCATTCAGTGCCAGGGCCATATGGGGATTCCTGGGTGCCACAGCTTGGGGAGATGAGCCAGCAACAAATTCAGCCCCTGCTGCTCACTCACCCCTCTGGGTCTGGGCCTGGCCAGAGCTGGTTGGTGAAGCACCTGTACTGGTGAGGGCGTCATGCCAGGTGAGCTCCCCACATGTTGTCCACCTGTGTTCTTCCAGGTACTGGGTCCCCTCGGCCCACCACTTGGCATTCATGGCCAGCCTGCCAGGAGCAGCAGGACTGGACCCTGCGGTCACCGTAGCAGCCTGGGAATGGAGGCCCCGGAGCTGCCAGGAGCCCTGATGCTGCCCATGGGGAGGCCTCTGGGTGTCATGCTTGCCCCACTCCTGGCTACACAGACCTACCTACACATGTGGCACTGTACACAGGGTGCAGGTTGACCTGCTGCTGGTGTGGGTGGGAGAGAAGACGGGGACACAGCCCCATGCTCACCTGGCCCGCCATGGGATGGTCTCACTGCCCCCCAATACACTGAAATCTTGGGCACCTACCTGCTCTCTAGGACAAGAGTTGACACAGATAGGGAGGGCTACACATGCTTGTGAGACAGGCACAGCCACACAGGACTTGCCACGAGGCACCAGAAGCCTGCAGAGCTGTTCGTGGAGTGTCTGGCAGCGAGGGGAGCCCTGCTCTTTTAGGGTTTGCTCTCTGGAGGGAAAAAAAAGTACAGAGCTGGGGTTCAAGCCTAGCCCTGGTGTTTGGGCAAATGACCTGACATCTGATCAATGAGAAGCAAGGACACTAAGGTGCTGGCAGGCTTTCAGAAGTCGGGAATGCAGAGTAGTGATTTGTCCAATGCCCACGTCACCGCCAGGCTTATCCTGTGGCCCTCACAGGCAAGTTCATTGGGCCATCTTCCTCCAAGGGTTCCTCCATGCTCTGAGGGAGCAGAGGGGAAGGAGACCCTTGAAGGGACATGCAGGTTGCCCACAAGGGCCTCCATGTCCTTCAGCCGGGTTCTCTGGATTTTCTGTTCTGGTCACAACAGAGATGAGCTTGTCCTCTGAGAGAAACAGCATGTTATTATAACATACCTGTTCAGAGGCAGGGTGCTGGGCCGGCCTCCTGCCCCCCAACCCATGCCTCCATCAACTCATGAAGGTGACCACCAGAGCCCAAATCAATAGTCCATGGCCATCTTAGGGCCTGACTTCCAGAGACCAGGTCTTGGAGGGAGAGACCTGAGACTAAGAGCAGGCCAGGAGTAACCTCTGCTGAGCAGATCCCAGATCCCATGCAGGTGGCAGGTCCTGTCTGCAGAAGACAGGATGGGGTGGGGGTGTGTAAACCAGTGTTTATTTGGGGGACAAAAACAAAAACCTGTCTCAGAGTTTGCACCTTCCTGTCCCTTTAACTCTTCTTTTCAGAATAGTGAGTAAGCTGGAACTAGATTGCCTGGGTTCAAATCCTGGCTCTGCCTCTTATGTGGTCTTGGGCAAGCTGCTTAACCTCTCTGAGATTCAGTTTCCTCATATGAATAGGGATTACATATAATGACAAAGTTAACTTCACAAAGCGCTTTCAAAACAGTTGTGACATTTAAACATTCCAAGAATCAGGCAAGCATTGGGTAAATATCGCCACATTATTATTGATACATTTCTCAGCGGTATCCAATAGAAAGGCATTGCTTGCTTTGTGCCAGGAGGCACTCCAGTGACCCAGCCACCTTGGTCCTATCAGACAAGAGGCCATCTGCTTGATGTGAAGGACATTCCAGTGGTTGGTGTGATGCAGAAGCACCCTCTGCTAGCAGGGTCCCAAGAGGTCACAGAGCTGACCCTTGTGTGGGTGGGTGTGGCTTGGATCCCAGGGTGGCTCTGGCACTGAGCTGGGCCAGGAGGCTGGAGCCCTGCAGTTGCAATCAGACGAGCCGGTAACACAGCGCCACCAGGTGGTCACAGACATCACTAATCACTAAATCAGCATATGACAGCTAATTAATGAGGAAAAGGAGGAAATACTAATTAGTGTCCGGAAAAACTTCAAGTTAGGCAGATTAAAGTCTGAAATAGAAAAATAGAAAACCTAAAACGATTCAAAGAAAATATAGGTGTTTTATATTTTTACAGTCTTTTTAAGCTTATCAAACACAGACAAGCTGGGATTTCATGTACATTTGAGTCAATTCAAAAATACCAAAAAAAAAAAAAAAAAAAAGAGGCTGGAGAGATGGCTCAGCGGTTAAGTGCATTTTCTGTGCAAGCATGAGGGCCTGAGTTCACATCACCAGATCCCACATAAACAGCTGAGCCTGTACCCAGACCCACAAGGCAGCAGCGACCTGAGAATCACCAGAGCCCTTCAAGCCCCAGAATAAGTAAAAAGGCGCCCGGACTCAAAACAAGACCAAGAAGGAGAGTGATGGAGCCATTCACCGGCTGAGCAGGCCTCCCAGGCCAGCAATCCACCTGCAGATGGGTGTATGGGCACCACAGGGCACATGCCATATGTACACCACACATACCACACTATGGGCACACACACACACAAGCAAAAGTACCTAACAAATGAAAGTGGAAAATGTTTTCAATATATTCAGTAAAGAAATATGATTACTCTCACCATGACTCGGGGAACTGAGCAAAAAAGGGGGTGAAAGGTTGTAAGAGCCAAGGTGGGGGAGACTAGAATCACCCCCCCCATCAACAATACACAAAGGATGAAAAAAAACTGGCCACCTCATGTGTGATTCATTACCCCCTACCCCATGGACTGATCCAGGATGCCCACTGAGGAGGGCCCCAGTGGGTTGGGGACAGGGAGGAGGGAAATGGGAGTACCATCATAAGATTTGCTCATACAATGTATCTAATTATTGATAATAAATGTTAGAAAATAATTATGATTACTGAAAAAGAATTATACTATAAGTATGTAACATATATATATATAACAAATCAAATGTGTGATTCACAAAGGAAAACCAATGATTCATAAATTCATGAAAAAATGTTCATTAACTTATTTGTCATTGGAAAAAAATCTTAAACAGTAAATAAAACATTTAGCGACAGTACTGGATGCCAGGCGGAAGGGACTTTTGCAAATGTGCAGGACTGGCACATTTGACATTACGTTGTATCAAAAGCCAGTGACCAGCACGGCCACTTCTAACAGTGCATTGTAAGAAAATTAGTAGAGAGAGCACAAGGATGTTGCTTTAAGAATGCTACAGGGTTGGAGAGACGAGAACCTGGAGGTCACTGACTCAGATTGATTGTGAGTGTTTGGCATTGGAGCTCCCGAGTTTAAAGTCCAACCTGTTAGGTCCAGAATTCAGAAAACCACTGAGACAGTTTCTTTTTAGGTTCAAAGTTTCATTAATGCCAACCATGGGGTGGCAGTGTTCAGAGCAAAGAAAGTGGGGCGGGAGCTCTGAACCACTAAGAGAGAAGTTTTCAGGTCTTCTGTGGGAAGGTAGGAAGGGGAGGGTCTTACACGGTGCCTTACACCCTGATCACAGACTCAGCTTGTGTTTACTCCAAGGAGGGATAGAAACAACCCTGGGAGGGCCGGAGAGATGGCTCAGCAGTTAAGGTGCTTGCCTGCAAAGCTTAAGGGCCTGGGTGCGAGTCCTCAGTACCCATGTAAAGCCAGATGCACAAAGTGGCACAAGAATCTGGAGTTGGTTTGTAGTGACTGGAGGCCTTGGGATGCCCATTCTCTTTCTCATCTCTCTCTGCTTGCAAATAAATAAATAAAGATTTTTTTTTTTTTTAAAGAGAAATAGGGCTGGAGAGATGGCTCAGCGGTTAGGGCACTTGCCTCCAGTGCTTAAGGCCCAGGGTTCAATTCCCCAGGTCGCACATAAGCCAGACCCACAAGGTGGTGGCCCTGGTGCTCGCTCTCTCTCTCTCTCTCTCTCTCTCTCTCTCTCTCTCTCTCTCTCTCTCTCTTTCTGAATGTCTGCTAGAAAATGAATAAAATATTTAAAGAGAAATAACTCTTTGAAACCTCCATTTCCATAATAGAAGACGGCTTCCTCTGGGAGTTAGAACAGGGCCAGAGGGAATTAGGAAGGGCATGAATGAAAGGCTTCTGAAATCTTGACACAACCAAGATCTGAGAAAGGTTCCATTGTTCTCAAAGACACCCCAAATTCCTGTAGCAACATGACTCAGGAACTCTCCTCCTAGGCCATACTGTTCCAGGATCCTTTCTGTTCTCCAGACACATGGCTTTTGTTTTCCTTCCTTCTGCCTGTTGGTGTGTTAGTTATGGCTCTCTAGTGGGAATAGCAGAAACTAATTTGGGATGAAGGCGGAAGACAGAAGGGAGGAGAGGGAAGAGGAGGGGAGAGGAAACGAAATGTCGGTGTTGGGAGCTCATGAAAGCCTTTGAACCCCAAACCCTAAGTTCGTGTCTGTATTTAACAAAAAAAAAGGGGCGAACCAGATGAGGAGGATAATTATTAAATAATTATATTAATTGAGGGAAGTATAAAGCCAAGGGAAGGGAAATGGATTCGCCCATGTGGTCTGAGAACCATGGATGGCTTGCAAGAAACATGAAAAGGAGCCGGGCATGGTGGTGCATGCCTTTAATCTCAGCACTCGGGAGGCAGAGGCAGGAGGATGGCCGTGAGTTCAAGGCCAGCCTGAGACTACATAGTGAATTCCAGGTCAGCCTGGGCTAGAGCGAGACCCTACCTGGAAAAACCAAAAAAGAAACATGAAAAGGGATTGAGAGAGCTGGCTCATGCTCTGTGAAGGGCAGAAGGGGGAGAGCCCAAGTGGGGGGGTCAGGAAGGGCTGCTGAGATGAGGGGCTTGGACTGTCCACCTGGTAAGCATCTATTTATAACCTTACTGTGGGGACTCTACCTCCAGGCTCAGCCAGAGGGACGGCTGACTGGTCTGGGCTGGGCGCTGCCCCAAGAGGCCAGGCATGGTGATGCTGGGCTTAACCAACCACAGTGCCAAGAACAGATTTCAATTCTAGGAAAGGGGAACTCCCTCCCGGGGTGGGGCTCAAGTTGTTCACGAGGGAACTGCTTTAGGCAGAGATAAGAAGTCAGATCAAGCCGGGCGTGGTGGCGCACGCCTTTAATCCCAGCACTCTGGAGGCAGAGGTAGGAGGATCGCTGTGAGTTCAAGGCCACCCTGAGACTACAGAGTGAATTCCAGGTCAGCCTGGGCTAGAGCGAGACCCTACCTCGAAAAACAAACAAACAAACAAAAACAAAAGTCAGATCATTCTTTGATCGCTAGTAAGTGGAGACTTCAAGGGAAGGCTCATAGACATCCCCGCCTTGACTCTCGGAACTCAGTCACCCTAACTGCCTCAGAAGAACCCCCACCCACTCCCACTATTCCAAAATCTTTTTCCTTTGACTTTAGTTCCCCCATTCTCTCACCTGCTGTTAAAGAAAATCTTAGGCCTAGGGGCTGGAGAGATGGCTCAGCGGTTAAGGCACTTAACCAGTGCCTAGGGCCCTGGGCTCAATTCCCCAGTTCCCACATATGCCATACCCACAAGGTGGTGGCCCTGGTGCGCTCTCTCTCTCTCTCTCTATCTATCTCTCTATCTCTCATCTCTCTCTGCTTGAAAATGAATAAATAAAATATTTTTTAAAAAAGAAATTGAGAAGGTGGGAAAGAGGGAAGCCAAGAGCCACCGAGGTTGGTCTGCAAGTCCCCAGCGCCTCTACAGTCTAGCGCACTACCAAGCTGGGATAGCCTTTAGGCCAGCCCCCTGAATCAGTGAACCAATCAGGTCTTTCCCTTTTATACCTGACTCTGACAAAAAAAAAAAAAAAAAAAAAGAAAAATCGATTTTTAATCTGTGCTGATCCCGCTCTCTCTGCCCTGTGATCTCATTTGAACAAACCTTAGCTTTGCTGAGATGGAGAGAGGGCTCCCCCCTTGGCCTGGGCACCCCCTGTTTGCCTTCCATCTGTGTCATGGTTTGGGGTAACTTTTGATTACATGTAAGATTCATCTTTATTTTTTAACTTTTTTTTTTGGTTTTTCGAGGTAGGTTCTCGCTCTAGCTCAGGCTGACCTGGAATTCACTGGAGTCTCAGGCTGGCCTTGAACTCACAGCGATTCTCCTAACTCTGCCTCCTGAGTGCTGGGATTAAAGACGTGCGCCACCACGCCCGGCTTATTTTTTAACTTTTTAAAAAAACTTTTTATTGATAGCTTCCATAATTATAGACCATAAACCATTATGACTCCCTCCCCACCCCACCCCCACATCTCTTCCCCCTCTCAATTAGTCTCTGTTTTGTTTCAGGTGTCATCATCTTCTCCTCCCATTATGTGTAGGTATTCTCAGGCACTGTCAAGTCATGAATATCAGGCCATTTTGTGTCTGGAAGTTTGCGTTGTAAGCAGTCCTCCCCTTCCTTTGGCTCGTACAATCTTTCCACCATCTCTTCTGCAATGGACCCCGAGCCTCAGGAAGTATAATAGAGATGTCCCAGTGCTGAACACTCCACTGTCACTTCTCAGCACTGTGGTGTCTTTTGCCTTGTCCCCATGGTGACTGCCATCTGATAAAGAGACACTTCTCTAGACAAGTGTGAGAATATCATTATTATATGGGTGTGCTCATTCTTAAAAAGTGCTTATAAGGCAGTTTAGTGGACATAATATATGTATTTAGCCAGACAACAGCAGGCATTACTCCCCCAGGGTTCATGACCTCCCAGCCATCGGCTTTTGACTAGGTCTTCAGTACCAGGCATGCTTTCCCTCCCGTGGAGCAGGCCTCCAGTCCAATTAAAGATGTAAGAGTCATCTTTGATCTCTACTTACACCGTGTGTAACTCCTCTGGTCCTGCCACCATGGGTGTAATAGCTCTCTGCTTTGGTACTTTCCCCTGTGATTCTTCCTTAAGCATCACCACTTAATCTCTTAACCTTTGTCCATGGAGAGGCTCAGGGAGGATGCTGGGCCTCCACGCGAGTGTGTGTTTCTTCTACATCTTTTTCCATAGGCTTCTAGATCCTGTCTTCCACATGGGTGCGAAACTGCTCTAGCCTTTTCCTAGATCCCAATTTCTCTTAAATAAACATCATGACTTATGATTTCTCCCTAGATAAACTCAATAATCCTTCATTTATCCTCCTCAAGTCTATTTTTAATCACTTCCTCATTAAAAATAAAATAAGGAGCTGGGCATGGTGGCGCACGCCTTTAATCCCAGCACTAGGGAGGCAGAGGTAGGAGGATCACTGTGAGTTTGAGGCCAGCCTGAGACTACATAGTGAATTCCAGGTTAGCCTGGCCTACAGAAAGACATCGCCTCAAAAAACTAAATAAATAAATAAGTGAAATAAGGGCCCAAAATTGGGGATCCAAGTCTGGGAAGGACCTCCTGAGTCCCAAAATCCTGTATCAAAATGACATCTAACGAACAAGATTTTGGGTCCAGGGAGGGATTAAGTTCCCATAAAGATGCAAGAGATCCTAGCCTGAGGAGACCAACTTTTGGATTCTTGTCTGAGTCAGCAAAGAATTGCAAACATGGACTCTGAGAAGGGCAAATTATGAATTATGAGGTTTATTTTAGGGAGAATTAGAATCCAAAGGGAAGTCTAGCAGGAAGTCCAAGCCAAAAGGGGGTTGTCATGGTTTGATCCAGGTGTCCCCCACAAACAAATGAATGTGTTCTGGGTAATCGATCCTCAGCTGATGGCAGTTTGGATTTTACAGCCTTGATGGAGCTGTGTTGTTGGGGCGGGTTTAAGCCAGCTTCCCCTTGCCAGGAGTTGGCACACCTTCCTGCCGCTGTTTGCAGTGCTGTGGCAGAGGTGATGTCCACCCTCTGCTCATGCCATCGTTTTCCCTGCCAGGATGGAGTCTCCCCTCGAGTCCATAAGCCAAATAAACCCATTCCTCCACAAGCCGCTTTTGTTTGGGTTCTTTCTGCACAGCAACTAGAAAGCTGACCGCAACAGGGGTTCTCCCCCTTCCCATCCAGGCAGGGAGATGTAGAAAGTCTCCCTCACATTGAGAACAATCTGGGCACACACATGTGTAATGCAAAGCGTGAGAGCCCAAGCCACAAGATCCCCCTCACATAAGAGATCAGAGAGAACATACATGTAGCAGAGCAAGAAAGCATCTAAGAACAAAATACATATAAAAAGCAAGCAGGAAAATGCCCAGGCAAATAAATCCTCCTCCTTCCCAGCCTGGCTGGCAATGGGGAGAGCTTACCAAAGCACGGGCAGGGGAGAGTCAGGTGCCAGGAGAATCAAAGGGACCAAGAGAGTTACACATAGGTGCCAGGCCCACTTACGGATTAAACATCC
>PVHP010052606.1:0-11022 GCA_004024765.1 Zapus hudsonius
AGTCACTCGCTCCCATAGTGCATCTTGTTTTGGGAGCCCAAAAGTACGGGATCCGGTGCCTATCGCCCTGAATCCCTAGTTCCAAACAAGGGGTCCCCTTCACTGAGTGGAAAATTGGTCGAATTTGAAAGCTGTTGATTGTCTCCCCCAGGCCGAGGCTCCTCCATTACACCAAGTGCTCCTTAGTTGGTTCGCTGTTTCTCTGTCACCTTTAAAATGAAAACAATTCCTTTTATTTGGGACAGAAATTCTGGGTATACTTAATATTCTCCAAATGCTAACATTTTACTCTGTTACATGTGTTTTCTCATTTGAAGAAACATATTTCAAATATCTGTATTGTTATCTCTTAAAATTGAGGTTACCATTTTTTTGTGTGTATTTTTAATTTTTTTTAAAAAATATTTTATTTGTTCATTTTCAAGCAGAGAGAGAGAGAGAGAGAGAGAGAGAGAGAGAGAGAGAGAGAAATTTTTATTTACTTGCTAGGAAAGAGAGTGAGAGGGTGAGTGAGAGCACGGGTGTTCCAGGACCTCTTGTCACTTTGTGCATCTGGTGCTACATGGGCACTGAGGAATTGAATCCTGGACCTGCGGGCTTTGCAGACAAGCACCTTCCAGTCCTGTATTACCATTCTTTCTCTAACATTTGAGAGTAAGTTGCTGTTTACTTCAACATGTATTTCCTCAAAACAAGGATGGCTCTACTGTAGTGCATTTATAAATATCTGCCTAGAGTAGATCTTCAGTTTTTCTTGTCAAAATATTGCTTTATATAGGAAAAGACATCCAGTGTTGAATTGCTTTGTTGGCTCTTCAGTCATCTCTAATCTGAGACAGGTTCTGATCTCATGTAGCCCAGGCTGGTCTCCAACTCTCTGTATGTTTGAGGATGACCTTGACTTCTCCTAAGTACTGAGATTATAGGTCATTAGGCTTTGCAGTCAAGCACCTTTAACTACAGAGCTGTCTCCCCAGTCCCCAGTTTTAGGAGTTTGAGTGCTTGCTTTTATTAATAAACAATAATAAACTTACTAATTATTATTAGTAAATAATCACTATCAGTGCTTGGAGTTAAACCCAGGCCTCCTTCATGCTAGGCAAACACTCTGCTACTAAGCTGCAAACCCCAACCCCTGAATTTTTTTTTTTTAATTGAGGTAGGGTCTTATTCTAGCCCAGGCTAACCTGTTATTCACTATGTAGTCTCAGGGTGGCCTTGAACTCATGGTGATCCTACCTTTGCCTTCCTGTGTGCTGGAATTAAAGGAGTGCACGCCACCACACTGGGTCCCCCCCTTTTTTTTTTTAGTATTAAGGAGGAAACAGGAGGGAGCAGGGTGGGGTAACGTATGTAGCTAGTACTCTGGAGAGCTGGAGCTTGAGTGTGTCTTCTCCCCAAAACCACTGCAGAAGCATTCTCCACCTCCTCACTGTTTTCTCAAACTTCCTAAGATGCCCCATTTACTTTATCAAACTATCATTCTTTTATTGATTTTATTCAACCTAGATTTTAAGGTGAGGCACATTATTTTTTAGTAGGCAGATTAGCACATACTTTTAAAGTTCCCATTGGTCTATTATATAGGGAGTGGAAACAAGACTGGAAGTAGAAGGAAGATTGGGGTTGTTGGACATCATGAAACATAATAGGATAACAATGAGCCTGTGATAATAAAATTATGTGTAATGCTGTCTGGAGTATTCTTTGCAAAGTTGATTTTTTTCCAGCTTTCAGATTAAATACCACAACACTCCCTGAACTGAAATCGCTTGTTCTCTGCCCTCCCCTTTTTTCTATGTGGTATCACTCCATCCATTTCCTTTTGGTTCTTACTACTTTTTGGAAGTATCTTGTTTGTTTATTCTTTGTTGATTTCTTATATCCATCTTTAGTGTTGTCCCTTGTCTAGGTCCATCTGTGATTAGGTGATTTTGAACTCATCTAAAGCACTGTCCAATGTCCATGCTCTTAGACTACAGAGACTTGTGTGGAGACCAGCAGTCTTGTTTCTCTCGCATCCAGGGAACCTACAAAGCAGGAACCTGGCTGCGCACGGTGTGCTCTCAGCCCATGTCTGTGAAACGAGTAGATGGCTGCTGTGCCGTGCAGGAGACATGACGAGCCTTTCACTTTGAATTTTTAGAGGGCAAGCGTTCCACATACCTGGCAGTAACTGAGGAGAAGGCTACATGGTGTAGCATTTTGTGGGTTTCAACAGTTTTGTCAGTTATGGAACAGCTGATCTATTCAGTTGGATGCCAAAAAAAATTTCATTCTTTTAAAAAAACCCACTTTAGCAGAGTAAGAAGACGTGCAGGCCACTGTTTTGTTCACTTT
Organism: Zapus hudsonius; assembly: GCA_004024765.1. Lineage (NCBI taxonomy): Eukaryota > Metazoa > Chordata > Mammalia > Rodentia > Dipodidae > Zapus > Zapus hudsonius. The sequence goes on from PVHP010052606.1 coordinate 2,341, forward strand.
TGTTCTGTGGTCAGTATTTCCTTTCAAGTTCTTCCAGGAAGAAGACCAACAAGTTAGGAGGCCCCAGATTAGTGTTTGTGGCTGGCCAAGTGAGGAATGCATTTGGTCTGTGGATACAACCAGGGGAGAAGAAGAATTTAGCTGGAGATGAGCAATTTCTCTTCCTTGTTCTGGTTTGTGGAAAGAAGTTAGCTGACCATTGCTCAAGTCTGTGCTTTGCTATATGTTATATTTCAAATATTACCTTGTAAAATAAAAGAAAATAGAAGCCAAGAGAAGGCTAAGGTCCCAAGTGGTGCCTTGAGGAGTAAGAATGATTTAACATTGCCTTTAAAAAAAATCTTTTGGGTATGCCTCATTTCAAAGGCATGTACATTAATCAGTTTTCTGTTACTATAACAGATACTGAGATATTCAACTTATAAAGAGAGGTTTCTTTATTTGTACACTTTATTGACAGCTTCCATAATTATAGACAATAAACCATAATTCCCTCCCCTCCCCCACATCCCCTTTCTCAAATACACCCCCCATCATATCTCCTCCCCATCTCAGTTACTCTCTACTTTGGTGTCATCATCTGAGAAAAGGTTTACTTTGCATCATAATGTTTCAGTTTCTGTCCATGTTCTGTTTGACTGACTGATTTGGGCTGGGCAGCAGCACGTTGTGGTGGTAGCATATGGTAGAGCAAGACTCACTTGATGGCTGACAAGGGAAAAACTGAGAAAGAGGAAGAGGCCAGGTTCCATGGTCCCTGCCAGGAGACATCCCTAGTAGCCCACTGACCATCTTCTCAGCCCCTTGACAGTTTTTGTTCCTTGAGGAATTAGCTCAGTAGGCTCTGGTGAGGTCCCCCCAATAATGGGGGAAAATGCTTTCGTGTTAATCATGTGACCATTAAAAGCATAAACTGGGTGTGACAGTGTGCACTTGTAGTTCAAGCACTTAAATGATCATGAATCCAAGGCTAAATGATTGAGTTCAAGGACAACCTGAGCTTTATAACAAGACCCTGTCCCAAAGATATACATGGCAAACAAACATAGCAAAAGCACACATTGGCCCAGAATGTAGCTCAGCAGCAGAGCATTTGCCTGCAATTCATAAATCCCCGTGTTTCATCCCCAGCATAGACACGAGCTGGGTGTTCTGGGATCCCAGCACCCAGGGGCTTGAGGCAGGAGGATTACCACTTGAGACCAGCCTGGGATATATAGCCAGAACTTGTCGCAAAAGACCAAAACCGAGCTAGAGAGATGGCACAGCAATTAATACTTTGCCTACAAAGCCTAATGACCTGGATTTGACCTGGATTCGATTCCCCAGTACCCACTTAAAGCCAGGTGCACAAACTCGTGTATGCATCTGGAGTGCATATGCAGGGGCAGAAGGCCCTGGTGCACCTGTTATCTGTCTTTCCCTGCTTGCAAAAGAAATAATAATATTAATAAAAGAGGCCAAAATCATGCTGTTAATTTCAGGAATTCTGGAGGCTGAGGTAGGAAGAGTGCCTTGAGTTCAAGGCCAGCCTTGGACTACAGAGTGAATTCCAGGTCAGCCTGGGCTAGACCCAGACCCTAAATGGGAGCTGGAGAGATGGCTCAAAACCCCTGCCAGAAAAGACAAAAGACAAGCCAAAATAAACAAAACAAATGTACTTGGAATATCAAAGTTTGAGAATAATTACTTGATAGACACAATGAGGCACACATTCGTTTATTGAAGACCACATTTAAAACCTTACAAGGGGGATGTAGGTTTCCTGACTTTGCTTGATATTTTATCCAGTTCACTGAGCTGTATAGAGGACTTCAAAGAAGTATTCAGTGTGGTTTCCAAGCTGTGCATAGTAGTCACTTAGTAAAACTCAGGTTGTCTTTCAGGGGGAGAATTTATTGTAGTTGCTGACAGTGTATATGTTAATGTTTCATTTTTCAAAAACACAGATGCATAATATTTGTATTAATGCCAATAAGATAAAAATTCACTTGCAGTTTTAGATTCTTGCCGTGACTTCTTAGCCCATTTGAGATAAAGGATATGTGAATCTGATTGTTTTTCTTTTTAAATTTTGTTGTATTTGAGAGAGAGAAAGAGGCAGAAGGGGGAGGGGAGGGGAGGAGAAGGAAGGGAGGGGTAGAGACAGAGAGGGAGAGGAGAGAGAGAGAGGTATGGTCAAGAGCCAGGGCCTCTTGCCCACTGCAGAGGAACTCCAGATGCATGCACTACTTTGTATATCTGGCTTTATGTGGGTCCTGTGGTATCAAACTGGGCGGTCAGGCTTTGCAGGCAAGTGCCTTTAACCTCTGAACCATTTCTCCAGCGATGATTATTTTTTTTAAAGGCTTATATCTTCCTTTGGAGGGAATTTGCATAGCAGGTATAGGCTGTTGTGCTGAATGCTGGCATTATTTGCATAATATTAACTAAAATATTTGTGTATATCATCAGTAAGAACATTTTTGGTATAATTTTTGACACATTATGTATATTGAATTAAATTTCTGTTTTTAAATATTAAAGAATGGAATATTTTCTGCTCAATATTCTAGGATCTTTGAGATCTTGTCACTCTCCTCTCCAAGATAGCTGTCTGGAGATGGACCCTATCTGTGTGTTAATAAATACCATCACCCATCCCCTCCCCCAGCCCTAGGCTCAGGCCTGGCTTGCCTGCAGCTGCAGTGGTAGGCATCTTTCAGGAAGTGACCTTGGCTTGTATTAATCAAATTCAGAACACACAAAAAGCTTCTTGCTAACATTGCTGACTTGATGTAAAATTTTATTGCATCCATTTTCTTTCAAAATGACGCCATTTTATGGAAAAGATATAGAAGTCTCCTAATTAAACTCTGCATGTGTACACACACACACACCCCTCTTCTGAAAGCCATGTTAAAAAATCCCAACTAGATCTATTGTAAATTTACTTTTTATTGCCAAATATGCATAAATTTATGTCATAGGTATTTGAGAGTTGTTAGAAAATACTTGCTATTCTGAGTTAAGAAAAAATGATATGAGCATTGATTTTATTTATAATCTGAACACTTGACATTAAGTTGTATGTGAACTTAGTATGCTCCTTAAATCTAGTGAATACTATTCTTACAACTCTAAGCGTTTCTAAATTGCTTACTGCTGGCTTCTCAGAAATATCTGCTATTGTGTTTTTTTCTGGTGTGAATAAAACCTAATATCCTACATGAAATTTTTTTAGGCAGGTGTTTCAAATATAAACTTACATTTAAGTCATGAAGACTGTTAATTCAATCAACTGCTACATCAATGAAATGATATTGCTATTTGCTCATTTAGGATTTTAATAAATATTTTTATTTGAGAGAACGAAAGAATGAAATTGGGTACACTAGAGTCCTGCCAATGAACTCTAGATGCATGCACCACTTTGTGCTTTTTTTTTTTTTTGTGCTTTTGGCTTTATGTGGGTACTGCTGGGGAATTGAACCCTGGGCTGGCAGCTCCCATTTAGGATTTAATCACTTAAATAGGAAAGGAGTACAAGTATTCTGTTATATCTCAGAAATGTAAGTTTTTAAAAAATATTTTTTTATTTACTTGCAAACAGAGGGAGAGAAGAGAAACAGAGAATGGGCGTGCCCGGGCCTCCAGCTGCTGCAAACAAACTCCAGATGCATGTGCCACTTTGTTCATCTGGTTTTATGTGGGAACTCGGGTCCTTAGGCTTTGCAAGGCCTTAACTACTGAGCCATCTCTCCAGCCCCAGAAATAGAAGTTTTAAATCTAGTGGTGGTGGTAGCCCATCCATGTAATCATCCCAGCCAGGGAGGTGAGATAAGGCATACAGTGAGACTATCAACAACAATAAAACACAAAGACCAAAAAGCCAACACACGTGCGGGCTGATTCCAAGCTCCTGGGATCAAGCATCTTCCTGGCTCACCTTTCCAAGTAGCTGGGACTGCGCTTGTGTTCACCATGCTCTGATCTTCATTTTATCCTTCTCTGTTTTAAGTACAGAGTATTGAAAATAGTACTTAATGGACCAGTATATTGATTTTTACACGTGAGGGAAATTTACTAAAAAAGAATTAGGGTTGGAGAGAGATGGCCTACCGGCTAAAAGCTCCAGATGTACAAAGTGGCACATGCACCCATTGTCACTCTGCTTCTTTCTCAAATAAATAAAAAATACTAAGAAAAATAAAAAGAGTTAGAGGGACAGCTTTATCTTGTGCCAAAGGATCTACTCTTTTCCTTTTTTTTTTTTTTTTTAGGTTTTCAAGGTCGGGTCTCACTCTAGTCCAGGCTGACCTGGACTTCACTATGTAGTATCAGGCTGGCCTCGAACTCACCTCTGCCTCCTGAGTGCTGGGATTAAAGGTGTGCGCCTGGCCCAGGATCTACTCTTAAATTTGCTGGCTAGAGCCGGGCGTGGTGGCGCATGCCTTTAATCCCAGCACTCTGGAGGCAGAGGTAGGAGGATAGCTGTGCGTTCAAGGCCACCCTGAGACTACAGAGTGAATTCCAGGTCAGCCTGGGCTAGAGCAAGACCCTACCTCAACCCCCCCCCCCCACCTGGGTACTGAAGTGTTTGGAGACAAAAAAAAATACAAGGAAAAGATGTGTCTACTTTAGGTGCTCTAGACACATTGCATGCTGATTTTAGTGACCTGAGGGCTTGGGGAATTCATGCAAATACAAAAGTTGAGTGTAGCCGGGCGTGGTGGCGCACGCCTTTAATCCCAGCATTTGGGAGGCAGAGGTAGGATCACAGTGTTTGAGGTCATCCTGAGACTATGGTGAATTCCAGGTCAGCCTGGGCTAGAGCGAGACCCTACCTCCTAAAACCAAAAACAAACTTTGAGTGTAAATATTAGCTGGATTTATTTTCATAGCGCTTACTGAAATCATTCTGTCAGTTGTTTGTGGGACCGTAGCTTCCTGGAGAAAATGTGTCTCTGCGTCTTTCTGAGTTACCCTTTGTCTTGACACTGACATTGGTGTTTGGTTGTTGGGTGCTCCTGGAGAAAGAAGCTCTGATTTCAGGGAGAAAGAGGAGAATTACTCAGTCTCCCCCCCCCCCAACACCATTTAAAATAAAATTGTCATCTTTACTTTGGATGTTTTTTGCTTCTCCACCTCTCTCTCCCAGTCCTTAAAATGAAAGGAACCTTGCAATATGCTGTCCTGGTAGCCAATGAGTTAATGTTCATTTGCAGCCTGAGGGGTCAGCGTGCAGTCTCCTTTCCTGATTGGCTGCTAAAAGGTGAAATTGAAACCACTGTAAACTTTTGACCCTGTAGCAATTCTTGTGGAAAGCCTTCCACTGGTGGAGCCCAGAGCTCCACTTCTCTCCCCCCCAGCCTCCCCCCTCTTTTCCTGTATTTATTTTGTGTGATCGTGAGCACTTTGTGCAGTTTTTCCAGAAGAGGGGGAGGGCCTGCTGCCCTTCCCTGCCACTCACCAACAGATGCTTCATTGTCCAGTGAAAGATACATTCTGAGTTCTAAATCTAGGTGCTTCGGGCACACATCTTGGTTCTAAGCTGAGGGCTGCAGTGCCGTTATAAACAGCCGTGGAACTACATGGCATGGCCACCGCTGCCTGGATTTCCCTCATTTTCTACTTTTAACATTTTATTTTGCCTCAAACTCACTATATACAGTATTGCCCTTGAACTTCTCATCCTCCTGCCATGTGTCAGCACACCTGATTTTATGTGGTGTTGGGAATCGGCCCCAGGGCTTCGTGCACACTAGGCAAATACTCTACCAACTGAGCCACATCCCAGCTGTCTTTTTCTATCTACATATGATGTGTTTCCCCCTCCAGTTTTTCCTGTATTTTATTTTTGGCTCCAAACATGCTACAGCTATTCACACTTCCACCATGTGGCTATATTGTGGTTTGATGTTGCCTATGTTCTTCATGTTAATTGGCCATGGGTATAATATGCTTATTACTTGACTTTGTGACTATACTATCTTTACCTTTGCCCATGGACCTGTCAGTTCTAGCAGTCATGCTGTTAACTGTAGGGCACATAGTCGATGTGGTGTTGTCTTGATGCAGTAGATACCTCCAGAGTCAGTGACATTCAGATTGCTGCTATGTTATGCATTTTGAAATTCAGAAGAGAAGGTGATTCTTTTTATTGGCTCACTTGTTTGTGGCACTAGAATCTGTGCTCTAATTTTTTCCTTTTCCTTTCTTTTTTACTTTTGAGGTAGGGTCTGGCTCTATCCCAGGCTGACCTGGAATTCACTATGTATGTAGTCTTAGGGTAGATTCGAATTCACAACAATCCTCTTACCTCTGCCTCCCGAGTGCTGGGACAAAAGGTTTGTACCACTATGCCTAGCTTCTCATTAAAAAAATGTTATTTATTTACATGTGTGTATGTATGTGTGTTTATGTGTCTGTGTAGGCTGAGTGTGCTAGAGTCTTTTGCCACTGCAAACCGATTAGCACCACTTTTTGCATCTGGTTCAAATGAGTGTGGTGGGAATTGAACCCAGGCCCACAAGTGCATTTTAACTGCTGAGCCATTTCCCCACCCTCTCTTCTTTTGTATATACTTATTTGTTATACTTTAAAATATATTTATTACATGTATCTGCAAGGAGACAGAAAGAGGGGGGATACAGAGGGAGGGAGGGGGAGAGAGAGACCACAGAGACAGGGTCTCCTGTCACTGCAAATGAACTCTAGATCCACTCACCACTCGGTGAATCTGGCTATACATGGGTACTGGGGAATTGAACTCCTGGCAGTCACCCTTTGCAAGTAAGCACCTTTAACCGCTGAGCATCTCTTCAGCCCCCTCTCAGTAATAATAATAATAATAATAATAATAATCATTATTATTTTGCTTTTTTCAAGGTAGGGCTTCACTGTAGCCCAGGCTGATCTGGAACTTACTCTGTAGTTCCAGGCTGGCCTCCAACTCACAGTGTTCTTCCTACCTCTGCTTCCCACGTGCTGGGATTAAAGCCGTGTGCCACCACACTTGGCTATCATTCTCTCTCTCTTTTTGTTAATATTTTTATTTATTTGCAAGCAGAGAGAAAAAAAAGGAAATGGGTATGCCAGGGCATTTTGCCACTGCCAATAAACTCCAGATACATGCATACTCAGTGCATCTGGCTTTATGTGGCTACTGGGGATTTAGACTTTGTGCCGTTAGGCCTTGCAAGTGCCTTTAACCACTGAGATATATTTATTTTTTTAAAGTATTTATTTATTTGAGAGAGAGGCAGAATGGGTGTATTAAGGCTTCCTGCCACTGCAAATGAACTCTAGATGCATGAGCCACCTTGTACATCTGGCTTCACTGGGCACTAGGGAATTGAACTCAGGTCCTTAAGTTTTGCAGGTCTTAACCGCTGAGTCATCTTTCCAGCACCCCCTCTTATAATGTGCAAAAGCCTGCAATTTCTGCGCTCCTGTACTTTACTGCATATTATTGTAAAAAATTGGCCCTAATTTCTCCATTTAAAATATGTGTTTGGTGAGTCAACTTGCATCTTTCTATGGAGGGCTAGGGAGCATTGGCTTCCTCCCCCTTGCATGCTGTCTTTACTCCCACGCCTCTCTCTCACTTCATGCATTCATAGCAGAGAGAATGCAGCGAGCACGAGCTGGTTCTGGACACACACAGTAGAGCTGCCCCCAGTGAAATACCTTCTCCAATAGGGCCTTGACTGCTGGAGCCTATGTAGGAAGGTTAATCAAAACTACCTGAGGTTTACATTCAAACCAGAGGCTTAGTTAAGCATCAACTTCTTCCATGTGTTCATGCTTTCTTTATGTTTGCCTAAGCTTTCAATTTGGACATGTGATGATACCATCTACATGTTGAAAGTGTGATGTCATCTACATGTTCAATGTGTCCATCTGTTGAATTCACTTTTCAGAGCTTGGAGCTGGCCTCTTGCCCTCTTAGGTTACATGATCCATTTTTATAGGAGGTTAGAGTCTGTTGTGTAGCATTGGAGACAACTGTCATGCCTAAGTGTGCTGACAGTGTGGGTGACATGCAGAAGTACCTTGAGTCAAGGATGTTTATGATGACAAAGCAAAAAAAAAAAATGCACGCCCATGCATGTTGAGCAGTATAGCTGCTCCTACCTCGGATAAAATGAGTCAAATCCTAACTCCAGGCCTCCATGCTCTGTTTACCATAGCCAGATACCTTCCCAACAAACAAAGCCGTTATCTTAAAACCACAGGCCATAAAATCAAGGAAGTTCTTTCTAGACAGTTTGTATTATGTCAAGGTCCATATTTGTGATAAATACTTGTGTATACTGCTACTACTACTTCTCGTTTTGGTATTTTTGAGGCAGGGTCTCACTCTAGCCCAAGTGCTAGGATTAGAGGCGTGTGCCACCTCCTTTGATTTATTTTCAAAGAGAGAGAGAGAGAGAGAGAGAGAGAGAGAGAGAGAGAGAGAGAGAGAGAATGGGTGCACCAGGGCTGCCTCCTGCAGCTGCAAACAAATTCCAGATACATGTACCCCGTTGTGCAATTGGCTTTATGTGGGTACTGGTGAATTGAACTGGGTCCCCAGGCTTTGCAGTCATGTGTCTTAATTGCTGATTCATCTTTCCAGCTCCTCCATGTTTAAAAAAAATTCAATTTTTAAAATTTATTTGCAAGCAGAGGGGGAAGTGTGTGTGTGTGTGTGTGTGT
>PVHP010052607.1:0-11017 GCA_004024765.1 Zapus hudsonius
TTCATGTCCTGGTGACTACTTCTTCTCACACAGATATCTGTGCACAAGCCATCTGCTCAAAGAGGCCTTCCATGACCACATACCATTATAGTCTCTCAGCCCCTTCCACCATTGTCCTTTCACTTCATAGAATTTATCATTTTCACGTGTTTTATTTGTCATTAAGAGTATACTTAGATTAGAAGTCACTTCAGGAATGAAATTCAATACATGTCTTTTGAAGAGATGTGTTCATAACTGAGCAAAGGAATTTAAGCAGAACCAGCAGAAGTCTTATGGTGAACTTAAGACTACTTACAGATATCCAATACTGGAAATAACCAGCTTATTACAGAAATGATTCCAAAGGTTGGTGTGAAACAAATTAGAATTAAGAATGCAGTTATCATTGGTAATAAATAACTCACATAGAATATTTGGATGGATTAAGTATGATGTAATATTCTGTTCAGGCACATTAACCCTTTCATTCCTCAAAGAACCCTGTGAGACAGGATACTATCCTTTTAAATTTTTATTAAGATATCATGAACAAACTGAAATTTGATTACACTCCCCTGGAATTACCCTCTTTTGAGGCTCTTGCCATCCACTGAGACCCTTCTTCTTTGCAAGTAGTCCTTCTTCTTTTTGATGCCTCATTCTCTTTGACCTCCTCCATAGTTTGTGTCAAAATATGGAAGGGCTTGATGTCTTGACGTGGTAACCCCTGTGCTATTGAATGGCCAGTCAGTTTATGTTCAGAGGACAGTGCCCCAAAATACTCTGACCAACTCTGTGGCCCTTACATGCTCCCTCCCTTCCTACCACAATGTTCTCTGAGCTCTCGGAGGTGTGACAGAGATGTCTCATTTAGTGCTGAGCTCTCAACTTCCTTATTTTCAGTACTTCGATGAGAAGTCTCCTCAGAATCCACAGCCATCTTCAAACAGAAGTTTCTCCAGCCAATGATGAGGGTAGCAGTGATATTCTTTCTGCTACCTCCCCCACTCTGTTTCCCAATCCCTGGCGGATGAGATCGAAATCTCTCATCCAGTGCTGAGCATTCAACTTTCATTTCTCATCACCTTGATGAGTCTTCGATTCCTGGGTAGTCACCATTTGCAAAAAGAAGCTTCTCTAACTGAAAGTGAGAAAACCCCTAATCAATGGGCATAAACATTACCATTAAAAGAACAACTTGAAAGGCACACATATCCATTTAGTCAAAAAAGAGTGGAAGCTTACCCCACCCCCAGGGCCATAGGCATTTCATTTGGTTTTCAGTATCAGGCATGAATTCTCTCCAGTCCCTAATTGGAATTGAGGGTGGGCCTCATATCTAAGTAGAGAGCCTTCAGTTACCTCCATAACTGACATGTCATGATTGCACAAATGTGCAGAACTGATGAGTCTGTCAGGTTGTGTAGCTTGCAGGATCCACTGCTGGTTAAGACTGTTGATGTCTTTTCTCCCCTAACACCCTACAAAGCACTTTACAGCACTGTGACAGATAGCCAACAAGTAAGAGGCTTTCTAGCTCAGTTTCAGCTTGAATTCTCTGTGTCCTATGACTGAAAAATTTGGTGTCTTCAGCATTAGTCTTCCCATCTAGTTCTGCTGAGGAACCAAGAGCATTGGCGAGAGTCTGTATTGTTTTGGGGGATTCATGGGGATCCCTGAACAATAAATAGCTCACTGAGTGGTATCCCACCCCTGGAACTGGTATTTTCCTGTAATAAACCATTGCTTCTGGCTCCATGAGATACTTCTGCCTAACCTTACCTTTAAAAAAATTTCATTTATTTATTTGCAAGCAGAGATAGAGAGAAGAGAATCAGAAAGAGAGAATGGGTATGCCAGGGCCTTCAGCTGCTACAAACAAACTCCAGATGCATTTGCCACTGTGCATGTAACTTTACATAGGTACTGGGGAATCAATCTGAGGTTGTTAGGCTTTGCCGGCAAGTGCCTTAACCACTGGGCAATCTCTGCAGTCCCAATCCTATCTTTTTCATTATATTTTTGGTTAGCTGACAAAGAAGTAGAATTCCATATGGCTTATTCATAACATCTTAAGTTTTTTATATCCTTTTCCCCCTATCCCTATTAGACTGCTTAGCCCCTATATTCTATCCCTCTACTTACATCCCTACTATGCCCTTACCCGACCCTTCCCCACTCCTGTTTCCTGGCTTCTCTCTAGCTTCCTGGATTCTACTACTGATTCTTACTCCATCTTACATACAGAGGGGGAAAAAATAGAAGCTAAGATCCACATATAAGGGAGAACGTGTGGCATTTCTCTTTCTGACCCTGAGTTACCATACTTTATATATTTTCTAAATCCAACCATTTCCTGAAATTTTCATAATTTCATTTTTATTATAACAAAATAAAACTCCACTGTGTATATGTACCACATCTTCATTGTCTATGTCTATTCATTAATTGATGGGCATCTATGCTGATTTAATTTTTTTTTTTTGCTTTGCTTTCTGTAATAGAGCAGCAACAAACAAGACTGAGCATGGATTTCTATAGTAAAGTGTAGAATCCTCAGTGTATTTGCTCAGGAATGGTATCGCTTGATCATATGGTACATCTGTTTTTATCTTTTTGAGAAACCAGTCTGCCTGTATCAGTTTACACTTTCACCAACAGTGAGTAAGGGATCCTTTTGCCCAAAAACCCTTATCAGAATTTGTTGCCATTTTTTTGTTGTTTTTGTTTGTTTGCTTGTGTTTGATAATAGCCATTCTGGCCAGGAGGGGATAGAATCTTAGAAGTTTTAATTTTTATTTCCCTGATTACTAAAGATGGTCTTTTTGTATTTCTTCTTTTGAGAATTCTTCAGTTCCACAGCCCATTTTTTGATTTGGTTGTTTGATATTTTTTATTGCTTAGATTGAGAGGTCTATATATATTCTAGGTATTAATCTGAAGTCAGATATATAACTGGTGAAGGTTTTCTCCCATTCTGTAGGTTATCTCTTGACTCAGTTGATGGTTTGATTAGTGGTGCAATGGATTTTTAGTGTCATACCTGTTAAAATGAAAATCACCATGAGAGACCACTCTGAAAGGAAAGGTTTTAATAGGAGGAAAAGCAAGCTGCCGGGCTATTTTCAACAAAGGTGGCAAAAAAGCGCTCATGACAGGGTGAGATCAGGGCTTTTAAAGGGGAAAATGTTCAGGTTGGGGCCTGAGGTGGTCACATGAGGTTGGGTGGAGGGCTCAGTTAGTCACATGCTCTCAGAATCAGGAAGGATTGGGAAGAACAGTCCCTTGAGCCAGACTGAGATACAGGAGATGTGGCTCTTGTTTAGGAGGGAGTCTTTATCTGTGACTCTTGTTAACACTTCTTTTGAGGCTGGTTAGGGGAGGGTATAATTTTGACCTAACAGTGACTATGTATGTTATTTGCCTTATTTTCTGTGCTACTAAAATCTTATTCAGAAAATACTTCTCTAAACTTATGCTGTTCTCCCTAATTTTTCCTCTAATAATTTCATGGTTCCAGGTTTTTAAAATATATATTTATTGTCCATAATAAGTTACATAATTTAGTGGGCAAACAATGAGTTGTTATACCCAATTCCCCAATTCCCCCTCCCCATCCCCAATCAGCTGGATATCCTTCTCTGTTGGTTGTCTGGATCAGTCCTTGTGGCAGGGGACCATGGAGAGCCTAGTATTCTGCCCGGTTCTCCTGGCCCAAGTGTATTGTTACTGAGGGGTGCCATGCCTCTGGATAGTATCCCCCACCACCACTCTCACAATCTTCCTGCCTCCTCTTCCGCTCAGTTCCCTGAGTCTTCCCTGAGTCATGGTGGGTGAGTAATAAGGCTGCTTTAATGTTGTGAGCTTTGGGGTCTTTGTGTCGAAAATTGTTGGTTTCTGTCACCCTGGCTTATCTTGTGTTGATTGAATGGCTGTGGCTGTGGGTCCTTTGTTCATCACTGTGAGGTTCCATATGGATCCTCCACAATATGGCCGTGGTGGCTCATCTCTTGCCAGGATCTCAGCTGTCTGCCTATGGTCGGATGGTAGGATTAGTTGAGTCACAGCTTTCTCACTGCATCCTGAAAAATACAAACACATTCTCCATCGGAGAGTGAGATCAGTCTAGGTTAACAAATATACACAATTCTGGATTACCAAGGTGCTATTTTTAGTAGCTTCACTGTCAATCGCTACCATAGTGCATCTTTTCTTGGAAGCCCAAGAGTATGGGATCTAGTGTCTTTCGCCCTGAATCTCCAGTTCTAGTCAAGGGCTCCCGCTTCCTAAGTGGAATATTTGGATGAATATAAAGCTGTTGATTGTCTCTCACAGACCCAGGCTCCTCCATTGCATGAGTTCTCCTTTCTTGGTTCGCTGTTCATTCCCAATAGGAGGTATGGTCAGCCTATTCATGGCCACAGACTGTGTTTCATGCCATTGGTCTCTGTTTACTCCAGCTGTCATTGATCAGCTTCCCCTGAAAGCTTGTGTAGTGCCTTCCAGCACTACACTAATTATCACCTGGGGGCTGGTTACCATTCTGGAGCTTGAAGGGTCTCTTGATGCTGATCAATGGAATTTTGTGGTTTCTTCAGCTACAGGGTTTTGCCTCAGGCCTAGGGAGGACATTCAAGGGCTTGGACAGAATTCTGTCTTGTTTTTGGAACTTCATGGTTCACTTTGATAAATAGCTCAGTGAGGGAAGGAACTGGTGACTGGGACCAGGGGTTGTCAGACTGACAAATTATCCACAGGCTTAGACTCTCTCCCCTACTACTCATGGCCTCTCTTGCAAGTCAACGCCCACTACTTGCTCAATAGGGTACAGAATGCTCATGAGGATTTTATGTTTTTGAACCTAATTTGGTTTAGCCTCATGCTTAAGCCGTTCCCCTCTTCCCATCCCTTACCGCTCATTCATAACCTCGCACTTGATTCTAGTAGTATGCGAAAGAGTTTACGGTTATCATGGTTAAGGAACACATATGAGGGAGAATATGCGGCATACGAATCTCTGTTCTTTTGAGTGTACACTTAGAAAGATCTGCTCAAAATCAGAGCATTTTTCCCTAAATTTCGATATGTCATTTTTCCTTTCAGCTGAGTAGAACATCACAGTTTCGCTGTCCATTCCTCCATGGATGGGCATTTGGGTTGATTCCAATTCTTGGCTATTATGACTTGAGCTGCTATAAATATAGTTGTACAAAATTTTCTGCATCGAGATGTGGCATATTGCTGGTAGATGCCTAGTAGAGGGATAGCTGGGTCCATTGGTAGTTCTATGTCCATTCTGTCTAGGGGTCTCCACACTGCTTTCCATAGTGGTTGAACAAGTTTCCAATCCCACCAGCAGTGAATGACGGTTCGTTTTTCCCCGCATTCTCGCCAGCAATGATTGTTGTTGGTTTTCTTTATGGTTGCCATTCTGACAGGGATAAGGTGGTATCTCATGGTAGTTTCGATTTGCATTTCCCTGATGCTTAAGGATGTTGAGCACTTTCTCAGGTGAGAAAAGGCTATTTGTGTTTCCTCCTCTGTGAATTCTCTGTTGAGATCAGTGCCCCATTTTGTGAGGGGGCTGTTTGAGATTTTATTATGTATATTTTTTAGTTCTCTGGAAGATCTGGAGATTAGGCCTTTGTCTGAGTTATAGCTGGTAAAGATTGTCTCCCAGATTGATGGGAGTCTATTGACTCTGATTATGGCTTGTCTGTACAGAAGCTTTTGAGCATGATCATGTCCCATTAGTTAAGTGGTTATTGCATTTCCTGGGCTGCTGGAGATTTGCTCAGGAAATTTTTCCCTACTCCTATTTCATGTAGAGTTCATCCTATTTTTTTCTTACAAGGTGTTCAGGGTTACAGGATTTATATTGAGGTCTCTGATCCATTTGGAGTTGATTCTTGTGGACGGTGAAAGAAGTGGGTCTATTTTTATTTTTTTACATGTATTTATCCAATTCATCCAGCGCCATTTGTTTAAGATGCTATCTTTGGCACATTGTATATTTTTGGCCTCATTGTCAAAGACTAAATAGCTGAAGCTACTTCCATTTTAAGCTGGATCTTCAATTTTGTTCCATTGATCTGACTGTCTGTTTTTATGCCAGTACCATGCTCTTTTAGTTACTATGGTTTTGTTTTATGTTTTGAAGTCAGGCATGGTGATACCTCCTGAGTAAGATTTTTTACTTAGAATAGTTTTGGCTATCCGAAGTCTTTTGCCCTTCTAAAAAAAAATTTAGAGATTATTTCTTCTATGTCTGTGAAGAAATAGGTTGTGATTTTTATGAGCATGTCATTGAATCTGTAATTCGCATTTGGCAGGATTGCCAATTTTACTATATTGACTCTCCCTAACAATGAGCATGTAATATCTTTCCATCTTCTCACGTCCTCCTGTGTTTCCTTTTTGAGTGTTTCAATATTTTCCTGCTATAAGTCCTTTTCATCATTGGTTAGTGATATTCCAAGGTTTTGATATTCTTTGAGGCTATAGAAAATGGGACAGTCTCTCTGATGTCTTTTTCGTTATGCTTATCTTCTGCATGTAGAAAAGCTACTGATTTTTGTGTGTTAATTTTGTATCCTGCCACATTGCTGAAGGCATTAGTCACTTTCAAGAGGTTACTGATACTATTCTTAGGGTCTGATATATAAAGGATCATGTCATCTGCAAAGAGGGATAGTTTAATATCTTCCTTTTGGGTTTGTATCCCTTTTATGCCCTCCTCCCATCTTAGTACTTGGGCTAGATCTTAAAGCACTGTCAGGTACTTCTCCAGATGTCATATCCTGAGAGAAAATTACTGTTGGGGAGACAATATCTGGACCCTCAATGCCATGAGCTGTATCTCATTGACTTAAAAGCAATTAGCCTACTCATGGAGACTGTATGAACCAAGATTGAGGAGGTTTTATCCTGTTCTCTGAGCCCCTATTTTTGGTTTAAGGGAGTCCTTAATGACACCTGTATGATTAATAAAAGTATAATACAAAAGCACAATATTTCTTTAGTCCCCCCTACCTTAGGAAATACTATAACATTTAGTATAGTATTTTAGCCCCTAAGGAATAACATAGAACATAGTATAATACTTTCTCACCTGTGAAATAATATTAAACATAGTATAATAATTTCTTAACAGTTGCTTGAAGGGAGTTTTGATTAGACTCTGTTAATGTCTATCTCTGCTCCAGCAATACCAAGTCTCAGGGCAAAGGCCAGGGTAGATGTTTCTTGTTCTTCTCAGCAGAGTGGGGGCAAAGACCTGCGGGGGCAGGGTACCATTTAGCTGCATCAGGGGCTTCTGTGGGAGTAGGGTGTCATTCTGGCTGCATAGATTTGGGAGCAGATGCTTCAAGTCCTGTCAGTTGTAAAGATGACTGCACTCTGGACCTTTAGAAGACATGGGAGGAAGCTTGCATCCTCAAGAGTCCCCACATTCCTGTAAAGAAGCACAAATATCTTGCTTTGCAGGTATCATCCGCAAGCGATTATTCATGTGGGGCAGGTCTCCCCAATAGGAAAGACACAGCCAAATCCTCCCCCAGGTCCTTGGCAACCTTTGTGGGGTATCACTCCTAAACTTATATAATTCCTCCCTCTCAGGAGGATACCCCAATTGCTGTTGGGAAATAGGAACGAAGAAATCTCTCTCTGGTCTTTTTCCTGCTGAATAGGACACAAAGTTAAGGCAACTGGGGGTATCCTTCAGAGAGGGGAGGGTCCCTATATAAGGCCCAAGAGAGAGACCCCTTAGCCATATATTACATTGCCAAGATTTTGTACTGTCTCACATTGTGAGGCAGGAGGTAGGGTGACTCCCCCAGATGTGGGGAGTTTTCCATATAAGGTGTCCAGTGGAGAGTAGTTCACTGTTAGGTTGCTGTCTACTGCGGAAACTCAGATCCATACCCAGAATTATTTACTGAATGGCATCGTAGCATATGATATGGTCTGAGATGGTTGCTGTATGGCTTGCAAAGCATAAGACATATATTAATAGTTATCAAGAGAAATAGATATAGGAATTTATTTTAATAACAGCACGAATGTTACTATAGACAAACATAGTTTTGAAGTATTTTCATCAATAAGTCCAAATATAGAGATCTAACCTGGAAGTCACCAGATCCAGAGAAGTCTAGAAAGACAGTATCTATGTTGGAAAACATACCAATTATTCAGAAGGGTTTGGAAACTCAAAGTGTAGAGGCTGAAATAGTTTTCCTCAGATGTCTGAACTTGTACCCTGGAGTAGGGAATGTCTTAAAGAGTTAGTTTAAATACACAAAATAAGACAATTGTGGAAATAATATCTTAGATGGAGACTGTGTGTCATGGTTTGATCCAGGTGTCCCCCACAAACAAATGAATGAGTTCTGATAGATCAATCCTCAGCTGATGGCAGTTTGGGTTTTACAACCTCGATGAAGCTGTGATGTTGTGGGTGGGCTTATGGGGGTTATAAGCCAGCTCCCCCTTGCCAATATTTGGTACACCTTCCTGCCCCTGTTTGCAGTGCTGTGGCAGAGGTGATGTCCAGCCCTCTGCTCATGCCATCGTTTTCCCTGCCAGGATGGAGTCTCCCCTCGAGTCCGTGAGCCAAATAAACCCATTCCTCTATAAGCCACTTTTGTTTGGGTTCTTCCTGTGCAGCAACTAGAAAGCTGACCGTAACAGTTTTGGTACCTGGATGTGGGGTCATCTGCTGCTGCTAGAACCTTGATCTTGTGGCTTTGGTCTTTTGGAAGTGATCTACAGGAGGAATGTGAAAAGATTTGAAATCTCAGCCTAAGAGATGCCTCGCAGTGTTGTGAGTACAGCTTCATGGACCATTCTGGTCAGAGTTACAAGACCTGAATGTAGTGAGAACTATGGACTGTGAGGTTTGGCTTACGAGGATGAGAAAGAACTTTGTCAGGGCTGTGCCAGAAGCAGTTTGCATGAGAGGCTTGCTGCATTCTGCCTGCCTGTGTCCTGGGAACCTCTGCAGGGTTGTTTTACATAAAGATGGAGACTGGTGTGAGCAGATGGAGATGGCACAGAAAGAAAGATCTTTGGGTCGAAACTGCTGCCCGTTCACCTGCAATTGTTTGAGAGATTACAACCACTGAGATTGGGCCAGCTGGTCTGCACTGGAACAACAGGAAGAATGTGGACTCTTTGAAGTAATGGGCCTGAAATCTTTGATCCCCCCTGGATTAACAAATTGGTAGCCCACCTGGTTCTGTGGAATGGAGATTGGTTAGAAAGAGAGGGTCACTGGATTTGCAACACAGTTTTTGAAAAATGGCCATCGGTATGTGAAGCAGGTGTGCTAGGTTGCCTGCATGGAGCCCGATGTAGCCATGAGGATGAACTGTGTGTTGCAATGGAGACCCAAGGAATTCCAGGACTATGGATGGGTGCCAAGGCGAGCTGCCAGCACCGTTTTCCCGTACTGTGAGTAGCCAAGCTGGAGGGGCGGAATTGATTCTCCAAGAGACTTGTGTTATTGGTTAGAATCATTGAAATTGGAGTTAGAGATTGATGCTGCCCTATTTGTTTTGAATCTTGTATTGTGTGGTACCCTACTAATGGGGCATGGAGGAAG
Organism: Zapus hudsonius; assembly: GCA_004024765.1. Classification (NCBI taxonomy): domain Eukaryota; kingdom Metazoa; phylum Chordata; class Mammalia; order Rodentia; family Dipodidae; genus Zapus; species Zapus hudsonius. The sequence goes on from PVHP010052607.1 coordinate 9,587, forward strand.
TAGGGTTCTGCTGAGTCTGGCAGGCTTCGGGGACTATCTCCTTCTGATAAGGAAATTGAAGCAAAGTCTGAGGGCCCCTGTAAATCTTAGCAAGCCTGAAAACTCCAGCCCCCAGGCAGGCCACTGCTGTCCCCTGAGATAAAAGCAAGCAGTTCAAAGCCTAACTTAATCCAACTGCAGTAAACAAACCTAAACAGTAAGGTTACATTTCCTCTGCTGACATCACCATTCTATCCATGTCTGTATCCATGTATAGAGTCACGTAGCCCCCTCAATTTATCTATTCAAATTAGGTATCCAAAGGATACTGGCCCCTACCAATCAAACTCATGAGATGCCCAAAGATCTTGCTTCCTATGCTTCTACCACTGACTTTTCTCTATATAAGCAACTGCTATCTATACAATAAAATGAGAATTTCCCACTGCCGCATTCTCCCGAGGGTCTCATCTCTCGTTTGGCTCACAGCTATTCCAAGGCTCTGCTCACCCAGCCCCCATGGGTGAACAGGGAGTTGATGCATGCTGCAACTCCCTAACTAACCACGGACCCAGAGTATTGGTCAATCTGTTTTCGCTGTGCCTCATGTTTTGCATTATGAATGTTATGTGCCATTACGGGTTTATTTTTGGTATTATTGCTCAGTTGAAAGCTGCGGGGACTGAACAGCTGAGCTGAACATATTGTGTTTACATCTTGTATGATTATTAGTTTGTGGGGGCCAGGGGTGGACTGTCATGGTTTGATCCAGGTGTCCCCCACAAACAAATGAATGTGTTCTGATAGATCGATCCTCAGCTGATGGCAGTTTGGGTTTTACAACCTCGATGAATCTGTGTTGTCGGGAGTGGTCTTATGGGGTTATAAGCCAGCTTCCCCTTGCCAGAGTTTGGCACACCTTCCTGCCGCTGTTTGCAGTGCTGTGGCAGAGGTGATGTCCAGCCCTCTGCTCATGCCATCATTTTCCCTGCCAGGATGGAGTCTCCCCTCGAGTCTGTAAGCCAAATAAACCCATTCCTCTACAAGCCACTTTTGTTTGGGTTCTTCCTGTGCAGCAACTAGAAAGCTGACCTCAACACTGTGATTATCCACAATGAATCAGAATCCAGTCCTGTAAAATAAGAACAGCTGAATTCTAATATCAATCTGATTTTGAAAAAGAAAACATGTGACAACCAATGTTGTTAGGTTAACATTTGGCCTTAATTAACCTGATATGTAGTAATGATTCTTATAAACATAAGACAATTATGTTTTATCCATGACAGAAATTATATAAAAACTTAAGTTCCTTCAACCTATTTACCTAATTGGAGGATAGAATCCACAATGGCTGAAATTAAACCTTAAGTTGCATAAGTTCAATGATGACCACTTGATAGCATTAGCATGAACAAATAGAAACCATTTAAACCCACAATGTTTTTAGAT
>PVHP010052608.1:0-11040 GCA_004024765.1 Zapus hudsonius
TCTTGGTTCTGTTGACCAAGTTTCTGGTTCACAACACTTCTTAATCTGACCATCGGGGCTCAATAACATATTTTTGCAGTTATTTTTGGAATGTCACAGCCTATAGTTTGACTTAGAAGACTTACTGAGATTTAAGACAATTTTATTTTGCACCACAGGCAGGCACTGAAGTCGAAACACTCTCGCCTCAGCCCCCCTGCGCAGCCATAGCCTTTGCAAATGGGCTTTACTCCTCTAGAAGACTTTGGAATATCGAAGTCTCAATTTCCGATGTATTTTATTTATTAATGCCATTCATTAATAATATCTTGAATTTCACTTAGAATTGTTTACCTGTTCATGTAAATCTATTATAAAGTTTGCTCCTAATAACTTTAGATTTTATTGTCACTTGAAATGATGAATTATTAATCCTAAAAAAATATTGCCGAATAGAATTCCAAATATTTAGTAAGTTCCAATCTGTTAAATTCGATGATGCTTTGAACAATTTGCGGGCAACCTCTTTAGAGTATGTTTGAACAGTCATTTATTTCTTAAGTTCCCTTCCCTCTTTGTATTTCTCAAACTCTTCATGTGTGTATATATTCCCTTATTGCCCTAGAATGAAATCTTAGTGAAAGAATTTTTAGGAAATGTGAAAGTAACTAACAATTTTATTTTGGTTTTTAAATAAAGGACCATTTTTTCCATTCAGAATAATGTTTGTTGTAGATTTGGGGTGGATGTCATTTGGGATACCCTCCATATAGCAAGACTGATATAATTTATCACTGTAAGGAGTACCCTTCAATTCCTAGCTTGAAACTGTCTAGATTCCAAATAAGCATAAAATTTTGTCATTTTCTTTCTTGTATCATACGGAATAGTCACAGGACTGTTCCCCACTTTATTCTGTCAGTGTGGTACATGGAAGGGGTTCTAATACTAAGCCTCGTGTATATACTTGTGATAACCTACATGTGGGAAAACCACCTGTGTTTGGTTTTCAAGTGACTTTGGGGTTCTTTTTTTACAACATCCATAAATGAGAGTGCTCAGTGATTGTTCTTTTACATAGACGATTTGTATCTGTTTTGATGTCAAACCGTATAACTTCTTTTTCAGTTAAAAATGCTTGTGTAAAATCGAATTCATGGTCATATGACGGCATTGTCCCGGGAACCGGTTCAGTGTGCTCTTCTCTTTGTGGGAGGTCATCAACCCCTGCCTCGCTTCCCTGTTGAAATGGTTCTTATCCCCAAGATGATTTTGCCTCCAGAAACACCTGGGGATATTTTAGTCGTCATTCTCAACTGTCATCTGGTGGTGCTGCTGAACACCCTCAAATGTCCAGCCAAAGTTCCAGGGCCCCCCCACCACGAGAGAGCACACCCACTGTCAGTGACCTGCAGCCAAGAAATCCCATGCATACTATTTAAAAATAAGAGTTCCACCAGAGCGCTGTGCTGAGTGAAGAGAGTTCCACAAACTGGTCTACGTCATCTCAACTTTTAAATAAAAATGCATTCCAAGCTTCATGGTACCTTGAACTTTACTTTCTAACAATTTTGAACAAAGCTGAGGAATCGCAGCTCCCAGAATGGCAAGAGGATGTGAAATAGTGAGAGGAGTTTGAACCAATTCATCAAAACTCTTTGTTGGAGTTCAAGCTAATGGCTGGAGGACATCAGGCTTTCTGGAAAGCTCTGAGCAAGGATCACAGCGCATCGTGCTATCTACACTCGTCGAATATGGGATACTTGGGGAGTAGGATTGGGTTAAGAAAATACTTTGTATTAAAACAATTTGAAAGAAAGCTGGTGATTTGATGAATCAAGTAAAATAAACAATTTTTCATTATACCAAGCAAATATTTTCAAGATTTTGAGTGGTGCTGATGAGGGGGTGGATAGCTTTCCAAACAAGAATTGCAATTACCATCAAAGGCGTGAGTTCTTTTAAAATTTAGTTCAAAAGACAACATCTCCTACAAGGTTTTTAATGATATCATTTTGAACATATCAGTTCCATGTTATAAAGGTAACGGGGCAACACAGGGTAATATAGGAAGGAGCCTCAGCTGGCAAATATAGACCATTTTGTATATCAAATACTGTGGTTCTTTTAAGGAGAACTCCTGTTACTTTAAAACATACTATGTAATTTAAGGATGAAATGAAGCCATTCCCTGTTAATAATTCCCATTTATGAATAATGCAACAACACACAGAAATAGCTGACCACCAAGTGTCACCGTTGGTATCCAGCAAGTGCTCTCTGCTTACAGCATTCAGGCGCACCTGCTCCACCCTCCCCGGACATCAGAATGGGGACCAGTTCTGGAAGCAGGGGCCCCAGCTTCAATTCAAACAAGCATTGATAACCATTGATAGGAAATGGGTATATATGGGCCTGGAGAGACGGCTCTTTAGTTAAGGTGCTTGTCTGCAAAGCCTAGTGAACAAGGCTCAGTTCTCTAGAACCCAGCTAAAGCCAGATGCACAAAGTTTGCACATGTATCTGGAATTTATTTGCAGCAGCTAGAGGTCCTAACACACCCATTCTGTCTCGTACATGCTCTCTCTCTCTCTCTCTCTCTCTCTCTCTCTCTCTCTCTCTCTCTTCTCTCTGTCTGTCTCTCTGTCTGCTTGCAAATAAATAAATTAAAATATTTTTTAGAAAAGGGGGTGAAGGTGTGGTGGCACACACCTTTAAATCCCAGCACTAGGGAGGCGGGAGGCAAAGGTAGGAGGATTGTCATGAGTTCAAGGCCATGCTAAGATTACATAGTGAATTCTAGGTCTTCCTGGGCCCAGGTCTCTAGAGAGACCCTACCTAAAATAAAAGAAAAAGAAGATGGAAAAGAAAATGGTTATATGGAAAGTTAAAAATTTTTAAATGGCTCATACAAATAGCCAAGTGATAATATAACTATTTTGGTATGTTGGGTGGTTTTATTTTGTGGGGTGTGTTTAACACATACATGTGCAGGTGTATTTGTAAGTGGGCTGCGGTGCCGTGTGTATAGGCGTGCATGATGTGGACACCTAGGCATTTGTTCTCAATTTCTTTTGGTCGTAATTTGAGGCAGTATCTCTAACTGAGCCTTGGCCCCACAGATTTGACTGAACAAGCAAGCCACAAGCCCTGGGCATTTTCCTGTCCCCTGTCCCCTTGCACTTGGAGCTCTTTATATGGATGCAGAGGATTCGAACTCGGGTCCTCGTGCTTGTAAGTAAACAAGAACCCACAGAACCATCACCCTAGCCCATGCTGTGCTATTTAGTACAGGCATTACTCCCCGGTCCTTCTAAAATACTGGTGAATTATGAAGCCTGAGTGGCTCTAGAGGAAAGTGTTCCTGTTTCTGACACAAGCCTTCTCCTCTGAGAACCCTTATTCGATTGGGTCCACAACATTCCTTGCCCGGATTCGTCCGTTCATTCTGTACTAGTCTGAGTTCATCCAGAAAGAACTGTCAACAGTTGACAGTGTCTGAAGCCTCCTCTGAGATTGCATAGCCCTCCTTCTGAAGCACATTGATCCCCCCTCTTGCTGGCCTGTGCTGGAGGCCTGACTCTCCTTTGTCATTCACGCTATGGGGGAGTCACTGCCGATGCCTGTGTTTGATGGGAGGCAGTCTTACCTGGCTTTCTGTGAGGATGAAACAGCAATCCTTGGGCGTGATTACCTGGAAGATTCTCCCTGCTTTATCAATGAGTCACATTTACTTCCCACCCTTGTCCCCTTGGTCTCTAGTACAAGGTTCTTCTCAGTCCACTGTAAAATGCCAGCATCCTCTACATTTAGAAAAAGAGTTTGTTTTTCCAAGATCCCTTGATACCAACTTCTGAACAATGCTTATCTTGGAAGCTTTTAACAACAAATAGGAAACATATACCCATATGATGCACTTTGCAGAGTATTCTTAGGAAATATGCTACTGCAAATTTCAACACAGCCCAATTAGATTTGAGTGCTCATGAATTCACTAAATACCTTGTACAAATTAATGTGTTAGTGAGCTTATGTACTGTGCTTATACAGGGCAAAAAAATTGTATCACTATGTAAAAAAAAAAGTGTGCTCATCTCTTGGATGTTTACTGTGGATAGTATATTTCCGTAAGATCAAAGTAACTTATTATGGGCAATAAAATTAGGCATAAATTCTAACCAATGGGTATAAGTAACATGGCTGTCAAATTTCTAAGCATGTTAATGAGCTAAACCTTCATGGTGAATGGAAGTAGACCTGTCTAGTGAAACATGAACATTAACGAACTAATGCTCAATTAAAATACCACACATTTCACAGTCAAAAACATAAAATGGAAAGTTCTATAATTATGGAGTTACTCTTTTTGGATTTCATTGATCTGCATTTAAAAGACAGGATTTTAATGGTCATTATACCTTAGTTTTTTTCTGAATTCTGGGCAGTTGAATTTATTTTGATATATGTTTCAATACAATTTTGAAATTTTAATTATAAAATAGTATGGTATGTAGATTTATATGTACAATATTTACATATTATATATATTCATATATATTTTATATTGACATCACTAAAATGGTGAAATCCTAACAGGGAAAACATGAAACTGAAACTATTAGAAGCAAAACTAGAAATTATCGAGTATTTACTGTGAAAATGCCAAGCACTGAGAGATTTATGTATTACTTAGTAATGTTATGTAATTTACACGCCTAAGGATGGGGAGGTAGCTTAGCTGGCATGTGAAACACCCTGGTTTGATCCCAACATTGAAACAAAACAAAACCCAAAAGAAATCATCATAGTGTCTGTGCAGAAACAACTACAAAGCTGCTACTTGTCATCAGTTTTAAAACCAATTACTTGCAAGTAAGCTCATTTGATGCTGGTTATGATATTTTAACAAGTGTGAGATATGTTATGACTTCTGATTCGTGCCGTGTGCAAGTCATCGTCGTCCATCCTGTGAAAACAGGGTCGTCAGTCCATTTCTTGTCCTTCGTATTTACACCTAAGATTCCCACACGTAAGATAAGGATGTCATTACTTCATGATGCTGTTAAAGTTAACATTTCAGGGTCCTTATGGTTTGTTCTGAGAAAGCAAACCCGTTCTCCCTGGGAAGATTCATAAGCCCATCAGGTAGGTTCTCTCCCTCTCCCTCTGACTGCTTCCAGGTGGGAGGAGAGGCTGGAAACCACACTGATTAGTTAAAAGCCAGTTAGGCCCAGCACGCAGAGCTAATCTGGAGTCCTTCTGAGTTTACCAGATGGGCCTCAACTGTGCTCAAGCCATGACAACTGCAGAGAGAATCCAGGGAACACAGGGAGAAGGCCAGCCCATACCACCCAGTCTTGGCACTTGGGAAGGGCTAAGGATCCCATCATTACACACATTTTTGTGGGGCTGTGGATTCCTGGCAGGTCTTTATAAAATCAGCAGCCTAGAACCCACCTCTATTTCTACAACATGAATATTTACATTCTCCAAAGAGTAAAAGTAACATTTTTTTTTCTTTTTGTAAAGTTAAGAATAATTACATTCCATTTTCTTTAATAACAAAGTCCCCAAAATGTATTAAATTGGGGAAAAATGCAGCGACTGAATCTGATTGTTAAGAAGGAGGTCCCGGAGGCTTGTCCCCTAGTGAGACTTCCTGAACATGAGCAACTCAATGGCTGTAGCAGCCTACAAGCATCTATCAGCCTAAGGGCAGAGAGCCCCCTTCTAGGGAAGACCTGGGTCTGCAACATGGATGACAAATAAGTGTCATGATAACCCTGCTACTACTCGGTGACCACTTTATTCTCAGTGTTGCCGTTCAACTTAATGTGGGTCCTTAGATCACTTTCTCTGAATATGTTCACGAATGCTGAAAACCTATTGTCACCCAGCCAAGAACTTTTCAAGCAACAACTTGTAAGATTCATGGAAATGCACAGAACTTATCAGGATTAAACACAATGCTATTTTGCATGCTGCTGATTCTGTGTACATGTGTACCCTGGTCTAGATGGGAACCAGTGTCTCTCCACTGGCTTGGCTTTCTCAGCATCTTCACCAACCCTCTCCCAGTCTGGGTTATGAGGCAGGTGCTTTGGAAAGAATTCTCTGGGATCCAGGTCAATATACATACCCCAGGATACAACGTCGGGCTTAGAGCGTCCAACCACACTTGCCGTAAGCTGGGTCAAGGATTTTGGTATTTACGAACCCCTTGTGATGTAAAACCCACTAGAGTTAAGAAGCAAGACTAGACTAGGAGAAACAGGGCACAAGTGCAGACATTTATTTCATCCCTGGAAGCTAAAAAGGAGTGAAGACAAACCCATAAACATTTGTTCCATGTCCTCTTCATAGATCAGCTCAAACTAACAGCAATAAAAACCTCCTGCCTGCAAGTGACATATAAGTACACAGGCAATATTCATGTCTGCCCAAAGCTCAGGGAATCATACATTAAGGAATTATTTTTAACCAGCAATCACCAATTCTAATGAAGTGCGAGAAGGCTCCTGCAGAGGTACCGCTAACAGGTTTTAAAAAAACGGAAGCTTGTGTTTTAAGATGATGTTTCTATTTGAGCCTCTAAACTTACACCTTTTCGTCTGGGTTGTAACTGTTGCATTCTAGGCTGGCTCTCCAAGCCTGTGAGACAAGTTGGGTAGCTGACATCATTTGTTGACTTGAAGGATGACTCAATTCAACCTCGTGCTATAAGAAGTCATTATAAATTAACTAATTCATTCTTGGTAGGGTTTACTTTTAATAAAATAATATCTGGCACGATGATTGATTGGTGTAAAGCTCTGTACAGAGCCAAGTCTGACCAGTGCACATTCCTCATCTTGATTCCTATGAACCCGTGTATGCAAACATTCCTTTTAGGCCGTGGTTAACGATACAGGCATGGAAAAGGTATAGCAACCAGGGAACACGAGACTTCAGCATAGCCTTCTGCTCTGCACGCTCCATACTGGCTGTGGGGAGAAAATTCTTTGTTTTTTCCTTTCTTTGGCTTGTGGTACTAACAAAATTGACCACAGTGTGGTGGCGTGAATGCCAAATGTACCCTATAATTCCATTGTCTTGTTATCCAGCCTGATAGTTGGTCCCTAGGTGGCAGCAATTTGGTGACACCTATGGGTGGTGGTCCTTGATGGAGGAGATGCCAGGGAAGTCTTTGGAGGGACATGGTCCAGCTTAGACTGCTTCCTTCTTGCTGATGTGAACATGTGATGGCCTCCTGACTGCCTGCCCCTGCCATGCTTTCTCTGCCGAGTTGAAACTTGCCCTCAAAACGATAAGCTGAAATAAACCCTTTCCTCTCACAAGCTGCTTCCGGTCAGGTCTTTTGTGCCACCAATGGGAAGGTAATGGCACACACTCACTCACTGCTTCAAGAATTCAGAATCGATTTCAATTTACCTAGTTATAATGATAACTGGGAAAAAAAGTGTTTCTCTATTTCTGTAACATTGTTCTGGTGTTGCCCTCTCATTTTAGAGATGAGAAACCAAGCTCAGGTCTCTTGGCTTCCAGGGCTTTCTGTAGACCCTAAGCAGCAAGCAGCAGCAGCGTTACAGGGAAATGTTTAGGAATGGGAATTTTCGGAGCAATCTACCATCAGAAATCAGAATGCCTGTGATATGGTCACACTGGTTTCTATTTCTCACGACAGCAAAAGTTTTCAGAAATTTTGCCAGCCATTTATAAAATAAAAACTTAAGCTTCGCACTAATTTTTATTTTTTAAAAATAGGATCATATCAGAACACAACTCCCTATACATCTTATGGCTTTTACTATGATGTGTGTGACATACTTCAAGATACTGACAGCCACCAAGACAAACTCCATGGCGCCATGTTAATGTTCCTTCACTCCAAACTCCCGTGAGACCCATCCAGGAGGATTTACATCACAGAAATCAGCAAAGGTATATCAGAAGCTTTTTTCCTCCACAACCTAGCAACTAATGGCATGTGTCCAGGTATTGCTGTAGAGGCTCATTTCTAGAACCTGGTCTGGGGACCTGCTCCAGACCTGCTCCATCAGAGGTTCTGACAGTCACTGTCATAATGTTCCAGCTGTTCAAAGAGACAAAAACTTGGGTCAATCTGATCTCTGAGCAGTCAAGAATAATTGGCTGCTAGTCGAGGGTGACCAAAACTTCCTCATGGGGACGTTAATAGGTGTTCCTCATATTACAGCCCTCATTTACTATTTTTTTCTTTTAAAATTAAAAAGCTAACACAAATATTTTCATAGCCAAACAAAATATGTACAGACATAAATACAATTAAATGCAACTAAAATTGTTTATATAAAACATGAACTAATGTACATATAAGGTCACTACTACAAAACGAGTTTACAAACTATGTGAAGGAATAGACTTGAAAAACCGTGATAACATTCAAATCTATACACTGCAAGGATCTTACAACTCCAATAAAGCTGACATAATACTAGTAAGAATCTGGGACAAAAAATTGACTTTTATTTCCAGCTATGTATTCAGCTTCTCTCCTGCACCTGTTGCATTGGATCCTTATGTATCTTGGAGAACTCTTGAGGAACTCTCCAGGACGTTATGGCTTTTTCCAGAGAGAAATGCAATCATACACAGACTCCTACTTTATCCAAACTGATTGTCCTCCACACAAGGGCAGGAAGCAAACCCTAGGGCACTCCTGTCAATAACCCGGATTCTCATCTGAGCCCAGAGAGAATCTCAGACTAACCTGAAATATGAGAAGAAATAGAAGCAATGCAATCACCTAACTGAGAGAAGTAACTTTTATTAACTCAGTACTCTTTGCAGATGAGCTAGAAATCCAAATTTGGAGTGTGAAGGATATTAGAGTAAGGGGGCCTGGTGGGGATGGAAAATGCATTTCCTGATAACCTTGATGTGTGGACCTGAAGCTACTTGAAGGCGTTCTGCCTGTCAGACAATGAATGCAATATCCCCGGGGATGTCATAACACAGGCATCACCTAGTTGCCTTCAGGAATGCACAGGACAAACTTGAAATTCTCTTCTAAACAGGTGCCAATGAGCTAATGAGTCTGAATCAATAATTATGACAAAGGCATTAGCAGAAAAACTGGAATTTCAGGGGCTGGGAATATGCTCTGGTTGAGGCACTTGCCTATGAACCCAAACACTCCTGCTTTGAGTCCCCAGTAACCATGTAAAGCCAGATGCATAAAGTGGTGCGTGCATCTGGAGTTTGTTGGCAGTGGCTAGAGGTCCTGGTACGCTCATTTTCTCTCTATAATAAATAAATAAAATATTTTTTAAAAAATAAACATAAAAATAAATTGAAACAGTGAAATTGCATACAAATTGAATTTGATACAAGTCCATACACACCATGGTCAGAAACCTCATCTAACAGATCCTGTCCATTCTTTGGCTAGAATCAGAATCTTTCAAAAGTTTCAGAGGACAAAAACATATTAGAATGAAGATAAATACTTTTTATCAACTTTTCTAGAGGATTTGATGGGAGACACTGATTGTGACATCACGCTCTTTGCAGAAGATTAAAAATGATCTTGTAAAAGATTGTCACTGAAGGCAGCATGCATGAAAGTATTGGATGATGCTTCCTTTCTAGAAGGAAAACTGACCAACACATAGGAAGCATGGTCACTGTTGGTGGCCACTTTTTCTTTACTTACAATGCCCTCTTTTCTTGTTTCTGAGACATAACATGAAATCCTGAAGCAGTTTATGGGAGCAAAGGGCTTAGTTCAGGCTTACGAGGGGACGTTTCCTCATGGCATGCACAGAACCTTGTTATATATCTTCGGGTAGGAGGAATCTAAGGCCCGGCTGGGAGTTGGGCTAATGAACCTCAAGGCCCATCCCAAGGGGTGCACTTCTTCCTGCAAGGCTCCAATGTGCCACCAGCTGGGGACTGAGGATAAGAGGGTGGGGAAATTTCACATGCAAACCACTACATCTCCTTTCCCTCTTCCCTTCAAGGGGTCACCATGCCGGACTTAAAACTCAGAAGCAGACTGGATAGGACTGGTGTAGGCTTAGTCACCAACGGCAGCGTTGCAGACTTGACCCAGGAGATGAGCATGTGTGCCCTCACCATGAAGAGGTGCAAGCTGATACCCTGCTGCCTACACAGAGAACAGAGACCATTCCAGTCAGTTGCCTGAGCACCCCGTCTGCTTCTCACTGCTCAGTATGATGTTATTTTTTCCATAATTGTGTGATTTCAACAGATGGTATGAGTCACGAAGTCGAGAGAAAAAGATCCTCAGCACTCACTTCTTATTATGATGAAATGCTACTTGATTGTTCGTGATCAATAACCTGCCTCTCTGGGGTCCTGGGGGTGGGCTCTTCTGTGTGTTCAGGAACCCACCTTCCTAAAACAACTGATTCCTTTACATAGTCACAGTTTGCACATTTTCTACTTTATGGTCCAATAATCATCGCCAAGAGTTAACCTATTATTCAATAAGGTTAGAAAACCAAGGGTTTGATACATTTACATTATTTGATACATCTCTGATTTTCAAATCAAAGGTGAGCACAGCCTTTCCACACCCACCTCTTTTAAACCACAATTAGTAGATTCTGTGACCAATGGACACAGTTTTCAAGTGAACCTCTATAATGATACATGAAGGGTGAAGGGGTTTGGGGAAAACACAGAAGAGAGTGAAGATATCAAGGCTGACAGAATCAAGCTCACCAAAGTTCAGCCAGAAATATTCCCATCGTTAATTTATAAACTCTTGAAATGAATAGAAATCCTGACAGCTCTTAAGCAAGGCAGTGTTCAGAGTTCTTTTGCACTAATAATAAGCTATTCAACTATGGAATCTATGTGAATCAGTCTTTCAAGTTTCGCGAGTTACCATGGAGTTTTTAAGAATAATCGACCTAATTAGATTTAGTGACTCAATAAATAAATGAAGCCTTTCTTCATAAGCCATCAGTAATTTTACCCTGTTTTAAAGAAGAGGAAAAGCTGAGCTTTCATGAAGAAATTATATCATATGCTTTTGACAAATGTCTAAAAAAT
>PVHP010052609.1:0-11054 GCA_004024765.1 Zapus hudsonius
TTTTTATCCACTGATCCAGTGCCCCAGCCCCAGAGAGATAGGACTTTTGAGAAGTAATTAGCCCACAAGTGTGATCTTATCATTGGGATAATCCATTGATGATTGTAATTTGAAGGGCTGTTGGAAAAGTAATGGAAACAGAGGAGGTGAGACCATTCCAAGGGAGTAAGTCCTTGGGGACTTTTATTTTCTGTCTGCCCTTTCTCAGAATAGCAGCTCTCCTTCACCATCCAGCCCCTGTTTTGCCATGATGGCTCACCATAGGCCTAAAATCAATGGAACAAAAAGGCCAGAACTCTTCAACTGTGAGCCAAAATAAGCCTTTCCTTTTATAAATTGTTTTCTTAGTTTTTTTTTGTCACAGCAATAGAAAGCTGACCAACACAGAACTCAAAGACAATTTGTGGTTTGAGAATCCAAAAGCAAGCCTGTTTGGGAGTGGACTCTCTGTCACTGTCTTTGACTGTCAGAACAAATTCAGAAAAAAACATTTAAGGAAATTTAATGTTTTTTAAACTAACTTCACAAATGGAACTTAGACAACTGTTGTGAAGATAGTATATAGAACAAAAAGCCGTGATGCTGCACTGAAGGCCTGCGCCACCACACCTGGCTAATTCTATTTTTTCGTTTTGTTTTTTTTCTGAAGTAGGGTCTCACTCTAGCCCAGAATGATGTGGAACTCACTTTGTAATCCAGGCTAGCCTCAAACTGAGCGATCCTCCTACCTCCGCCTCCCCAGGGCTGGGATTAAGGATGGCTACTATCCTAATTTTTTTTTTATTAAGTAGAAACTTTGTATGGACAAAATCATTAGTTGCTATCATATTTCCCTCTTCCCTGCCCAATTCCACTGAGGATGCTGCTCTGGGATTGCTGGCATTTACCATGGGTTTCTGGGTTATGACATGTGAGAGCAGCAGTCAGTCAAGGTAGGAATATTCCCTCCCACCCTGTGGCTCTTACAATCTTTCCACCCCCTTTTCCACAAATTTCCCTGAACCTTGGTGGGTGTGTTTTAAGTCTATTTTAGTGTTGAGCTCTCATCATCAGCTTTTAGTCAACCTTTCTCTCACTGGTGCAACAAAAAGAACCTGAACAAAAGCGACTTGTGGAGGAATGGGTTTATTTGGCTTACCGACTCCAGGGGAGACTCCGTCATGGCAGGGAAAATGATGGCATGAGCAGAGGGTGGACATCACCTCCGCCACAGCACTGCAAACAGTGGTAGGAAGGTGTGCCAAACACTGGCAAGGGGAAAGTGGCTTATAACACCCACAAGCCCACCCCCAACAACACAGTTCCATCGAGGTTCTAATACCCAAACTGCCATCAGCTGGTGATTGATCATTCAGAATACAATCATTTGTTTGTGGGGGACATCTGGATCAAACCATGACAGTCCTCCCCTGGCCCCTACAAATCAATAATCATACATGATGTAAAATACAATGTGTTCAGCTCAACTCGATTTAGTCCACACAGTTTTTCTTTCAGCTGAGCCATAACACAACCCCCCCCAAAAAAAAACCCAAACATAATGACACAGAACATTCACACTGCAAAAGCAGAGACCACTGATATAAAATGCAAACTGTTGCCAGGAGAAGGCTGAACATACTTCCTTCTGGGAGAGATCAGCAAGCTAAGAAGTGATCATGTGTGCAATAGAGGTGCCAAAACTTGGGGAGGGGGTAAATCAACAGCATTTAAATTGGCCAAGAAATCCACTCAGTGACAAGGAACCCTTAACTGGAATTGGGACTCAGGGCAAAATCCTATGGGAGCCAAAAACTTGGGGTCCAAAGAGAAATCCCTATTATCAGAGAAATACAGAGAGGCTAATCTCAATATAATTTTGCCAAAATAGAAATGTGTATCTCATTTAACCTATACTGATTTCACTCTCCGATAGAAATTCTGTCTCTATTTTTCAGAAGGCAATAAGAGAGCTGTAGTCATTCCAACTCCACCAACGAGCCATAGGCAGATGGCTGACATCCCAGCAAGAGATGAACGACCTCAGGCCAATCGTGTAAACCCCCAAATGAAACCTTTGAGAGAGTGGCGGATAAACAAGAGACCTATAACCACAGCCAAGCAGACAACCCAGGATAAATCAGTGAGACAGACACCAATGATTTCCAACACAACCTAAAGTAATAGCACAGAGAACCTTAAGATCTCATCAATAAAGCAGACTTAAAACTCACCCACCATGACTCAGGGAACTGAACGAATGAAGGGGGAAGAAAGAATGTAAGAGCCATGGTGGTGGAAAATATCCAGAGACATTGCCCCCTCAGCAATAACACACGAAGGGGGAAAACCTGGCTGCCTCCTGTGCTATCCATAACCCCCTACCCCATAGATTGATCCAGTATACCCACTGAGGAGGATACCAGTGAATTGTGGTCAGGGAGGAGGGAAATGGGGATACCAATACAATATTTGCTCATACATTGTATCTAATTTTGGATAATAAAGATTTAAAAAAAGATAACATGAGGCATGGCTAAAACATATTGAACCAATACAAGATTTAAAACAAGCAGGGCAATATCAGTCTCTTAATTCCAAGTTCAATAATTCTAACAAGTCTCTTGGAGATCCAATTCTGCCACTCCAGCTCGGCTACTCATAGTCCGGAAAAACTTCTTCCAGTGTTGGCAGCTCTCCTTGGCAGCCATCCTATAGTCCTGGAATTCACTGGGTCTCCACTGCAACCCACGGTTCATCCTCATGGCTCCATCAGGCCACCATGCAGGCAATCCAGCACAACTGCTTCACACCGATGGCCAATTTTCAATAACAAAACTGTGTTGCAAATCCAATGACCCTCTCTTCCTGCATTTGTTATACTCCATAGTACCAGGTGGACTGCCAATATGTTAATCCAGGGGGAACAAAGAATTCTGGCCCCAGGAGAACCAAACTAACTACTAGGCTATCTATGATCCCCTGCCCCAAGGACTGATCCAGACATCCCAGGAAGGAGGATACCCAGCCGATTGGGGATGGGGAAGAGGGGTATTGGGGAACTGGGGATAACAACTCATTGTTTGCCCATTAAATAATGTAATTTATTATGGACAATTAAAAAAAAAAAGAATTCTGGCTCCTTGCTTCAAAGAGTCCGCAATCTTCCTGCTGTCCCAATGCAGATCACTTGGTCAATCTCAATGGTTGTAATCTCTCAAACAGTTGCAGCTGAACAGGCAGGAATTTCAGCCCAGAGATTTCATTTCTTTCTGTGCCATCTCCATCTGCTCACATCAGTCCATTTTTACAAAATGCAACCCTGCACAAGTTCTCAGGACACAGGCAGGCAGAATACAGCAAGCCTCTCATGCAAACTGCTTCTGGAACAGTCCCAACAAAGTTCTTTCTCACCCTTGTAAGCCAAACCTCACAGTCCATAGTCCTTACTGCATTCTGGTCTTTTAACTCTGACCAGAATGGTCCATCAAGCTGTACTTACAGCACTGTAAGGTGTCTCTTAGGCAGAGATTTCAAATCCTTCTATATTCCTCCTGCAGATCAGTTCCAAAAGGCCCAAAGTTCTACCAGCAACAGACCCCACATCCTGGTACCAAATCTGTTGGAGTCAACCTTTTTCTCATTGCTGCAACAAAAAGAACCTGAACAAAGCTGCTTGTGGAGGAATGGGTTTATTTGGCTTATGGACTCTAGGGGAAGCTCCATGATAGTGAAAAGGACAGCATGAGCAGAGGGGTGGACATCACCTCCTACACAGCACCCCCAAGAGCGGCAGGAAGGTGTGCCAAACACTGGCAAGGGGAAGCTGATTTAAAGCACCCACAAGCAGGCCCCCAACAACACAGCTCCAATGAGGTTCTAATACCCAAACTGCCATCAGCTGGGGATGGATCATTCAGAACACATTGATTTGTTTGTGGTGGACACCTGGATCAAACCATGACAGGTGGGGTCTTGCAACCGTATCCCAGACTTGTTTACTCCTTGAGTCTCTGGAATTGCCTCCTGCGCTGCCCTCCTACGAAGGAAAGTTTTTTTCAAGTTCCCTGCACCTCCTTACATCCTGTCCCCTACTGAGAAGGCTGCCTTCCTGTAAACAACCTCAGAGACCCACCCAAGATTACTAAAAAGGTCAAGTTGATAACAAAACTTAACCATCACAGATTTTGAACATTTTAAGTGTTAGCCATTTGTTTGTATTTTTTCCTTTCAGTTCTCTGCTCCATTTTGTTGAGTGGATTATTTGACTTTTTGTTGCTTAATATTTTTAGTTCTTTGTAGATTCTACATATTAGGCCTCTGTCAGTGATTTAGCTAGTGAAGATTTTCTCCCATTCTGAGGATAGTCTGTTGGCTCTGTTTTGATATGTTTATCTGTACAAAAGCTTTTTAGATTCATGAGATTCTATCAGTTGAGTGTTTAGTTTCCTGGGCTACTGGGATAATATTCAGGAAGTCCTTCCCCACTCCTATATCATGAAGAATTTTCTGTTCTAATTTTTAACCTTACAAAATGATGCTTCTTTTCCCAATGTATAGACCTAGCA
Source organism: Zapus hudsonius (assembly GCA_004024765.1). Taxonomy (NCBI): domain Eukaryota; kingdom Metazoa; phylum Chordata; class Mammalia; order Rodentia; family Dipodidae; genus Zapus; species Zapus hudsonius. The sequence continues at coordinate 4,548 of PVHP010052609.1, forward strand.
GTGAAGATACAACTCAAAAGAAAAAATATGACTCTGTGACTATTTTAAAGGCTATATGTTTTTGTCACAGAGAAAAATTATCTGATTTTTACTGAATATAGGAATCTGCACTTGCTAAGTAATTATTGTCAAGTGCATGAGCTTAAATAATTATAGAAATATAAATTGTTACACTAACCTAGTTTCTGGCTTTTGGGGGGTGAGGGGTCATCTACATATTCATTTGCTTTTACAAAGTATATTTTCACAGTTTAACAACATAGAATCCCATAACGTAGCACTCATGACACTTAGAATGGTAAGAAAATATTAGGACACTAAGGTTGAGTGCATGTATCATGTTAGCTAACAGTGTGCTGGTACTCACAAAAGCATACATACACACCACACTATACATACATAAAGCACATATACATGTGTATATACATATACACAAAGCATACATACACAGGCCGTCATGGCAGCACACACTATAATCCTATCACTTAAGGGACTGATGTAGGAAGGTGGCAAGTCTGTGGAGAGACTGTACTACAGAGCTGTGCTCTCTCCCCCAAAAACGTGAATTATTAATTAATAATCTGGAACAATCATACACAATCTCTTCTTTACATTGTTAATCTCATTATTATAAAAGTAAAGGATAAAATTTTCCCTCTCTTATTGCTAATCTTCCTCTGATTTGAAGAACCAACTCAAGAAAATCTCTGAGGCAACTTTCATTGAGTCCAAGCTGTGTGGGGAAGCAGTAGACAAATGCCTCATGCTGTTGAGCTTCAGGTCAATAATCTCTTATTCCATAGCCCTCCAGTTTAGTCTCCTATATCTACTGAAACAGCAGAAACTTACTCTCACAGTTCTGGAGACTGGAGGTGAGAAACCAGGTGTTATTTGGACCAAAAACTGGTAAGGGAAAACTTTTCCTTGTCTCTTTCAGCTTCTGGTATGAGCTGGCCGGTCTCTCTGTGCAGCCATCGTCTCACGATCATTGGCTCCCTGCTCGGCTCTCTTCATGTGGCATTCTGCTTTCTGTGTCTCTTCTTAGGAGGACACTAGTCATACTGTATTAAGGGCCCACCCTACTCCAAAGTGGCCAGTTCCATTAACAGTGATGAACTGGGCCTAATGGCTCCAACTTTAATCTCAGCACTAAAGTAGAAGGATCACTGATAGTTCTGGGCCAGTTTGAGGATACAGAGTGAGTTCTAGGTCAGCCTAGGCTAGGGTGAAACACTGCCTAATAATAATAATAATAATAATAACCTTACTTCCAAACAATATCACATTCTGAGACCCTTTGGAGGAGGGGTTAGGACCTCTACATATCTGAGGACATAGTTCAACCCATTACAACCTTCTTCCTTCCACAGTAACATGGCAGTAGGAGTCTCCATAAGGAATTGCTACCTATTTAGAAAAAATACATGATGTAGAAAGATGGGCAGTTTCAATCGTGAAACTCATACCCACCACTTCTTAATTCAGCCTGATGCAGACATGGTGGTGGGTAAATACTCAAAACAGGAGAAAAGAAACTGCAGTTCGAGTCCATCTACTAAATGGCTCAATGAACTCAAAAAAGTAATTTGAATTCTCTGGGTCCTCATTTCCTATGTTTATGTATGTTAAAAACAAAAGGTCTTTGGCCCTTCCAGCAGTATCTTTTTTACTTAGAGCGCCCAGTATGACTGAGCTAAAATGTCACACAACTTTGTGTATGGGTTCTGCTATATAGGATTTCATATTATGGTAAAATGTATAATTTATATTTTAGCCAGTACTGAAGCTTAAAATTTATACAATTTGGGCTGCGGAGATGGTTCAGAAGGTAAGACCACTTGTACAAGCATGAGGGGCTGAGAGGGCTTGATTGGCCCTAAATTAATCCTCCAACCTCTACATAAATATCTGGGTGTAACCACACATCCTTATAATCCCAGTCCTGCGAGGAGCAGAGACAGAGGAAACACTAGGACTTGATGCTCAGCCAGTCTGTTGGAAAGTGAGAGACTCTGTTTTAAGGAACCGAATAGAACAGCAATAAAGGACACCTATCATTAGCCTTTAGCCTCCATATGTGTGCACATAGTACATACAGCACACCACAAATAGCTCCCTCCCCCCAAAAAAATAGCTATTTAGGGATGGAGATGGCTTAGCAGTTAAGGCCTTTGCCTGAAAAGCAGAGGACCTGAGTTTAATTTCCCAGTACCCATGTAAACCCAGATGCACAAGGTGGCACATGTACTTAGAGTTATTTGCAGTGGCTAGAGGCCCTGGTGTGCCCATTCTGTCTGTCTGTCATCTGTCTGTCTGTCCTGTCTCTCTGTCTCTCTCTTTCTCTGTCTCTCTCCTCTCTCTCAAGTAAGTAAATAAATATATTTAAAAGCAGCTATATAAACTGGGTGTGGTAGCATGTACCTTTAATCCCAGTACTTGGGAGGCAGAGGTAGGAGGATTGCCATGAGCTCAAGGCCAGCCTGATACTATATAGTGAATTCCAGGTCAGCCAGGCCTAGAATGAGACCCTACCTCAAAAGAAAAAAAAAGTATGTAACTTAGTTTCACATAGGAAGTAGTTGGCACTACAGCGTAGGCCATTCTTATTTTAACAAAGTGAAAGATCACCATGTCCTTTTAAAACTGACCACAGTCTAGTCCAGTAACCATGATATTGTGGGAAGTGCATGGTGTCAAAAATTAATCCTCATCCTACTCTGGCTCTATCCAGTCAATTACAATGCATGCATCAGTAGCTTCCTGGACGCCATTCTTATTACTAAAAAGGGAAATTTGGGGGGGAAGGTGTCTAAGGAGGAAATCCACTTGAGAGGACTTGAGTTTGGGTGAAGGAGAGAGAGAGAGAATCTTGCAACCCTATTCCAGACTTGTTAGCTTCCTGAGTCTCTAAAATTTCTTTCCTGTACTGCCCTCCCAGGAATAGATGTCCATTTCTAGCTCCCCCGAGCTTCCTTACATCCTGCCTCCTATTGAGAGGGCTGCCTTCCTGTAAATAACCTCAGAGACCCACCCAAGATTTTTATCAGGTCAAGTTGACAACAAAACTTAACCATCACAGCTAGTAAATAAAGAATACATTTGGTTTTATAAAATTTATGACAGGAAACATCAATACCTAAAGAGGAGCATTTGCATCTCAATTAGAATAAAAGTTAGAAGGAAGTAAAGTTTCTGAAGGGTTGGTTGGTTTGGCCTCAGGAGCAGCTCTAGTCACTGGCCAACTTTTGTGCATGGTAAAGACACTGTATCTCCTCACCTTCATACTGTTTTCCAGGATAATCTCTAGCCCAGAGCTAACATTAGATTTTTTTTCGAGGAAATAAGGAGCCTGGGATACTTTCATGTGGGACAATGCTACTAAGAAAGAAAGTAGACAAGCCCAGAGAAAAATGTAGCACAAAGTCACTGCTACCAATCTCTCTCTTTCTGAGTGAGATTTCCTTCCAAAATACCCTTGGCTCAGCTCTAATGGAATATAACATAATAGAGTTTTGTTTCCTTGGGGTATTATCTGCACCATTCTATGCCTCTTTGACAGTTTTCTTGATTCAGTAAAGAAGAAGAAAATTGCTCCAATTTAAAGAAAATCTATTAACTCATTTAGTTCTCTAAAGAACTATTCTTTGGTACACGGAAGCACTAGCATACAAAATAACATCATAGAAATGAAAAAGCTCTAATCAGGTAGCAACCTGGAGCATATATATTCCTAAATTAGGAAAAAGATTGTATGTCTGTCTTCCTTGATTTCCTTACTTATAAGTCCATGAAGAGTGGGTTGGGATGTGGAGAAATGGCACATACTTACATTTTTAGGGCTGGCCACATAAATACCATTTGATCATGCTCTATAATATTACAGTATTCAGGGTTTCTTTATATGTATTACCATATTAGTTCATATGAAAACATTCAAAGATTAGTAGATCAAATTTTTGATGGAGTAACCATGGTCAATTTCTTTTTTTTTTTTTTTTGCACCCTGACCTGCACAATATATTTGTATTTATTCATTTTTGGAGAGAGAGAAAGAGAGAGAGAGAGAGAGAGAGAGAGAGAGAGAGAGAGAGAGAGAGAGAGAGAGAGAGAGAGAGAGAGAGAGAAACAGAGTAAGAAAGAGAGAATGTGTGTATGAGCACACTGGGGCCTCATGACACTGAAAAGTCCAGAGGCATGCACTACTTTGTGCGTTGGGAAATTGGACCCAGGCTTGAATGCTATGTAAACATGCATCTTTAACTGCTGCCATCTTCCTAGTCCAAGCTCAGGTCCTTATACATACTAGGTAAGCACTCTATCACTAAGCCATATACTCAGCAAAACATCATGTTTAAAAAAGTTTGAATCTTTTTCTTAAATCCTACACTTGTCAAATTAAAAGAGATTCATATCCAAGGGTTGGGAAGCTGGCTCCATGATTAAAGGCACTTGCTTGCAAAGCCTGCTTGCCTGAGTTCAATTCCCAAGCTGCCCATGTATGCCAGATGCAAAAAGTGGTGCAAGCATCTGGTGCTCATTTGCAGAGGCAAGAGATGCTGGTGTATGCACACATAAATAAATAAAAATAATTTTAAAGTGATTCACATCCAGGATTGTCTAAACTTGAAGTTCTTGTGTTGTTCTATAACACTGCACCTAATATTTTTTCCCTCCTACCCTCCCACCGTCCCCCATATCTCTCTGTGCATAATATTAATTGACTATGACCCAGGGCTTTTTCCTGAGAAAGCTCCATGTCAGTATAAAATTTGTTTTTCCTTACTTTTCTTTTTCAAAGACTATTTTCTTCTTTCTATAAAGGTTATTCATTAGTTTAATTATTTGTGTGCAAGAGAGAGAAAGAGAGAGAGAGAGAATATGAATATGGGCATGCCAGGGCCTCTCACCACTGAAACAAACTCCAGACACATGTGCCACTTTGTATATCTGACTTTTACCTGGGCACTGTGGAATTGAACCTCAGTCTGGCAGGCTTTGCAAGCAAGGGCCATTAACCACTGAGTCATATCTCCAGCCCAAATTTTGTTTGTCAGCAATAGCTCCCCATAAGAACTAGACACCTGACTGGTAAATATTCCACTCAAAGTAAAATTTGCAGACGTAAAATAGTGGATTCTACTAGGATCCCACCAGTGCTCCTAAGGAGGTTAAAATGAGCACAAGATATCACAAAGCAGACTACTGTCTCCTATCTTCACGGAAGTAGCTAAGGTTTGACTGCCAGCAGCAGCTGCTTGTACAGAAAGAAAGGTCAGTGAGAGCTGACCTGCCAAGAGGAGGAGAGGCCAAGGTAGACCCAAGAGAGGACCCAAGTCCAAGGAGAAAACTAGGTCACAGGCTCCTGGCCCACTGGCAATGCCTCTGTGAATGTACCTGGATGGTATGACAGTCAGCTGATGCCACTGAAACCAAATCAATTAACCCCTTCTTGCCACAGGAGAACCATCTCAGTTCAGTATTTCAAAGAGTAACAATGCTCAAAATATTCAACTAAGTGGAATAGCAAAGCTGGTTTAGCTTCAAAACATGCCGATGCATACTAGACAGTTCAGATTTCAAATGCTATACATTCATTCAGTAATAAAGTCAACCAGCACACATTCATTTCACGTGGAACCCATAGAAATTTTTCTAATTTCTAATTAGAAAATTAGAACTGTCAACATTTCATTTTCAATAGTTCTATATTAACATGCCATTTCTACTAATGGATCTTTTAGGTTGAGGCTCTTTTCTTTTATAACACTCTCTCCAGATTTTATCAGATCATTTTTTTCTGTCCATTTCAATTATCAACCCTATTGTGGTGGTTTGAATCAGATGTCCTTCATAAACTCATAAGTTCTGAATGCTTTATCCCCAGCTGGTAGCAATTTGGAAGGTGGAGCCTTGCTGGATGAGATGTGTTGTTGTAGGGGGTGGGCTTATGGTGTTATAACCAGCTTCCCCTTGCTAGAATTCAGTTCAATCTCCTACTGGTGTTGTAAGGAGGTGATGTCCCACCTTTGCTCATGCCATGTTGTCTCCTGCCATCATGAAGCTTCCACTCTAGACTGTAAGCCAAAATAAAAACTTTCCTCCATCAGCTGCTTGTGGTCAGGTGCTTTGTTCTAGCAACATCTACGATGAGCCAAATAAATACTCATTATCCCCAATCCAGCCCTTTCTCCTCTTTGCCCTTATTTTCAACGTCATTGTAGATAATTTACTTGCTAAATTCTTTGGTTTCCTAAAACATATATTTCTGAAATGAACCGATCCTTCTATCTAACTCTACTCCACCCAGTATCTTCCCTCCTGCTAGAATTAATTCTTTGTTAAAGGAACCACTTTCCTCTCCCATCCACTCTATTGTCTTGTTTAGACCATGACTGTGGTGATTTGAATAGGTGTCCCCATAAACTCATGTGTTCTGAATGCTTGGTTCCCAGCTGATGGCAATTCAGGAGGTGGAGCCTGGCTGGAGAAGGTGTGTTATTGGGGGTG